>MCJB01030637.1:1846-67597 GCA_002018475.1 Nicotiana obtusifolia
TCTCGGGTTCACTCAAATTTTTGGGTAGGATTTCACACTTGTCTTCAAATTGGCTTCTTCTAATTGACCAAGTTCCTTAGCAACCTTTCAAGTTCACAAGATCAATAGTTTTCTTCGGGGTGAGTGAAGTTATGTGACTCGATAGGCGGACAACTTGTTAAGTGAGCACAAGAAGCCAAGAATTATCTACGAAACTGGAAATTTTGAGTTTTAGCACGAGGTCCTACAAGCTCAAAGATTAGTAATTACTTAAGTAGGGAAATTACCTAAGAATTACTAATTAGAAGTAGTGAAATTAAGAAGAATTTCGAAATTGAAGAGATAAGGAAATTTTAGAAGCTTTCCCACTTTAGTTTGGAGAAGACAAATCCTTTCTTCTTAGTCCTTAGGATTTTGGGTCCCCCCCCTTTCCTTTTCCAACACAAATTAGCCCCTCCTCTCCTTGTCCAAATAGAATTTCAACTCCTTGAAACTTCTCCCTTTTGGATTGGGAGTTGTTTCCTTCTTGGACTAGACTTAAGGTTTCCTATTTTCCTCCTCAAATTCAGCCTCCCTAACACTTCTTAGGCCCTCTCCCACGTTTTTCAACCAAAATCTTCAAGAACAACAAATTAAAGTTCAAGAACTTCAAGAATTCAAGGCAATCTCGTTAGGAACGTTTGAGGATTCAAGAACCTCTTCAAGAACAACGTAAAAACTCTTCAAGAACTTCAATTTTAACTCAAAGAACTTCAAGATTTTCAAGATTCAATCATTCACCTTCAAGAATTTCAACTAGAGTTTCAAGATCTAAAGATTATCGGTTTTAACGATCAAGAACTTCAACAATCGGTTCAAGAACGTGTCTTTAGCAATCAATCTTCAAGACTTCAACAATCGGTTCAAGAACGTGTCTTTCTTCTTTTTTTTTTTTTCACGTTTTTCTTTTTTTTTCACGTTTTTTTTTTCACTTTTTTTTTTTGGTATAAATCAAAAACGAAATTAAAGATAGAACCTAAACTAAGGCACGAAGAACAGGATTGGGATTGTAAGAACAAACCCTTTCCAAGCTCTGATACCAACTGATGCAACATAAAAAGCGGAAACAAGAAAACAAAGATAGAAGTAAGACGCTCAATGAACTATCAAGACAACAAGTAGGAACTAGTCTACTTACCTTCTTGATGAAGTCACGGAGTACCTATACTATACGAACAACCCTCAAGACAACGATGGTCTTGCAAACTGTTCGATCAAACAAAGGAACAAGTTCAATTTTGAATCACACCAAAATTGGACAAGTTAATCACACGATTTTGGGAGCAATGTGCTGCCGGTTTTTGATTGATAATAATGTCAAAAGGTATCAAAATAATGAAGTGTTTAGGCTTATATAGAATGAGCCTTTACCTAAATCAACTAGGAAAAGAATAACTAGTTAGCCTAAATCAACTAGGAAACAACTAATTAACAAAAAGGCCACAATCTGGCTAAGTTTAAGAAATAGTCACGCAGGACCAAACAAGTAAGAATTAATGTCTTCAATAACTATACAATAATACAACATAAACACAAATATACATCTTCAACCCAAGATTCGTCCACAGCAAGATTTATGGACGCGTGGATCTTCTCCAAGGCTAACCAGCGCCTTTTCTTGTCTTGTTCATAGATGGCATTGATAAAACTTGATCAAATTTATTTGCATTAGAAATCTTCGCAAGAAGGGGAGGATGATGCAGGTCAACCTGTTCATGAAACGTTTAAGCCTTCAAGACCATTCACGAGAAGTCAAGCTATAGAGCTTCATGATGCACATTTGATGGTGAAAAAGAGCCAAGCGTTTCTAAGCACATTGTGATGTTTGGCGTGTGATGCTTGTTTCTGTGTTGAGATTATTGTATAGTTATGGAAGACATTAATTCTTAGTTATTTGGGGTACTGCGTGACCATCGAATTACTTAGCCATTTGTGGCCTTTTTTGCTAGTTGTTTGTTTCCTAGTTAACTTAGGATAAGGCTCATTCTATATAAGCCTAAACACTTCATTATTTTTGGTACCTTTGACATTATTTTCAATCAAAGAAAGGGCAGCAAAATTGCTCCCATATTCTCGTGTGTTAAACTAGTCAAATTTTGGTGTGGTTCAAAATTGAACTCGTTTCTTGTTTGATCGAACAATTTGCAAGACAATCGTTGTCTTGAGGGTCGTTCGTATAGTATAGGTACTCCTTGATTTCATCAAGACGGTAAGTAGACTAGTTCCTACTTGTTGTCTCGATAATTCATTGTCGCGACCCAACCTAGAGGGCCCGCGACCGGGCACCGGACCCTGCTTGCAGAGTACCGGCGAACCCTGTGCATGACTACCCTTACTATTCGTAAGGTGTACCATACTTGCCTGGGCGGCAATAACAACGCTAATCCTGCTAACAATAATGACATCAACCTGTCACCAAAACATATCATGCCATAACATGCATTCACCCACAACATAACCAACTGGGCTATATACAAAACCGTACAACAGAAAACATACGATGCCAACAAGGCGACATAATTACACATACACATAGCCCAACTCTTGTCTATACATACACTGACTTCTTGTCTAATGAGCCTCTATGGAATACATACAAAATACTTAGTCGGAACAGGGCCCCGACATGCCCAAAAACATCTATACAAAAACATACCCAAGTATAGCAAGTCCGAAAGATGAATCTT
This sequence comes from Nicotiana obtusifolia, assembly GCA_002018475.1. Classification (NCBI taxonomy): domain Eukaryota; kingdom Viridiplantae; phylum Streptophyta; class Magnoliopsida; order Solanales; family Solanaceae; genus Nicotiana; species Nicotiana obtusifolia. The sequence goes on from MCJB01030637.1 coordinate 4,552, forward strand.
GCTATTTCTGCTGATCTGGTAGCCTACTGTGGAGGAGGAGCTTCACCTGTCAGTCTATTTGGACCTGCAGCACGATATGCAGCGTCCACAAACAAAGGACGTCAGTACGGAATATGTACTGAGTATGTAAGACAGGAATACAACTGAAAGCAATAACATAAACAACATAATATGAGTATACAACTCATAATACTGGGATTTACCTCTGAAGGCAGCATATTTCAGAGATTTAAGACATATTTCATTCTCTCAAGCCTGTTAGTTTCATATATGTTCATCATATCAAAGGCATTAGGCATTCATTTCTTCAACTTACACCTGCTTTACTGAGGACTTCTTACTTTAAGTATATCATTTCAAACACATTCATCATGTAGTCATTCTATTTATACAATCATCGTGCATACGTCCTTATAGGACCACAATCATTAAGCAAGCCTCCGTGGGCTTCATAATCATTATTATCGTTATCACATACAATCACACACACATATGCCTCCATGGGCTCATAATCATATCATAATTGTAATCATAACCTTAACCTTACCCGGCCCCTTTCAAGCTCGGTTATAATAGTGTATGCCTCTTACCCGGCCGAATTCATCATGGCTCGGTATTTATACGTCATCATTACCCGGCCGAATTCATCATGGCTCGGTATTTTATGTCATCATTACTCGGCCGAATTCATCATGGCTCGGTATTTATATGTCATCATTACCCGGCCGAATTCATCATGGCTCGGTATTTATATGTCATCATTACCCGGCCGAATTCATCATGGCTCGGTATTTATATATCCTTTTTATACATATATATATATAGTTGCACATTAGGTGCCAAACAACTATTACGTATGCAGCTCCCAATCATTTCTTCATTAGGTGGGATCGTATAATTTCAATCATATGCAAACACACATAAGCATTCAATTCATAACAAGCTCACTCATGGCTTAGGTTCTTTCTTGTTATTCCTATTAGTTCTTCTTTCACGTAGTGACATAACACTTAGTTCTTTTATCAATTATACTCGTGGAGTGACGTAATGTCAAACGGATAGCAACATATAGGAATCTTCATAAGAAGCTACCTCTTTTGTTCGTAGCTTACGGACTTGTCTATCCAATATGGCTACGGGAACTTCTTCATATGATAGATTCTCTGTAACCTGTATATCATGAATGGGGACAATCCGGGAAGGATCTCCGATACATTTCTTTAGCATTTACACATGAAATACTAGATGGACGAATTCCATTTCTGAGGGTAGTTCTAATTCATAAGCAACATGTCCGATCCGCCGAAGGATTTTATACGGACCAATGTATCTGGGACTCAATTTGCCTTTCTTTCCGAAACGCATGACAGCCTTCATGGGTGAGATTTTTAAGAACACCCAATCACCGACCTGAAATTCTAAATCACGACGTCGGACATCAGAATAAGACTTTTGTCTGCTTTGCGCTGTCCTCAATCGCTCTTGTATCACTTTCACTTTCTCAATAGCTTGGTGGACTAAGTCTGGCCCATGCAACTCAGTCTCACCAACTTCAAACCACCCAATTGGTGATCTACACTTCCTCCCGTACAATGCCTCATATGGGGCATCTTTATACTGGAGTGGTAACTGTTGTTATAGGCAAACTCTATGAGTGGAAGATGGTCATCCCAACTTCCTTTGAAATCTAGTACACACGCCCGTAACATATCCTCGAGTGTCTGGATAGTACGTTCGGCTTGTCCGTCAGTTTGCGGATGAAAAGCTGTACTGAGACTCACCTGTGTACCCAAGCCTTTTTGGAAAGACTTCCAAAAGTTAGCTGTAAATTGAGCTCCTCTGTCTGATATCATAGACGTTGGTACCCTATGAAGCCTAACAATTTCTTTGATATACAACTTTGCATACTCTTCAGCTGTTAGGTTGCCTTGACAGGTAAGAAATGAGCACATTTGGTAAGGCGATCAACTATCACCCAAATGGAGTCGAACCTGCGACTCGTGCGAGGTAACCCGACAATGAAGTCCATGTTAATTACCTCCCATTTCCAAGTAGGAATTTCTATGCTTTGAAGCAATCCTCCTGGTTTCTGGTGTTCTACTTTTACCTGTTGACAATTAGGACATTGGGCCACAAACTCCGCAATTGACTTCTTCATTCCATTCCACCAATACTGTTCCTTGGCATCATGATACATTTTGGTTGAGCCAGGATGGATGGAGTATCTGGATTGGTGGATCTCCTTCATAATCCTTTCTCGTAACTCTGCCACGTCGGGCACACACAATCGACCTTGACATCTCAAGGTCCCATTCCTTGCGATCTCAAAAGTTGAGATCTTGCCTTGCTGAATATTTTCTTTTAATTGTAACAAGGTGGGATCTTCGTATTGTCGTGCCTTCACTTCCGTCACAAGAGATGATTCCGAGGTGTTATGCACAACAACACCCCCATTCTCGGAGTCTAGCAATTTAATTCTCATACTGGCTAGCTGATGAAGTTCTTTAGTTAAACTTCGCTTGCCCATTTCCACATGCACTAAACTCCCCATAGACTTACGACTGAGGGCGTCAGCCACAACATTAGCTTTGCCCGGATGATACAATATTTCAACGTCGTAATCTTTCAACAATTCGAGCCAACGTCGTTGCCTCAAATTCAACTCTTTCTGACTGAAGATATATTGCAAACTCTTGTGGTCTGTATAAATGTCGACATGGACACCATAGAGATAATGTCGCCATGTCTTCAAAGCATGTACTACTGCAGCCAATTCTAAATCATGGGTAGGATAATTCTTTTTTTGCTTCTTCAATTGTCTCGAAGCATAAACAATCACCCGCCCGTGTTGCATCAATACACAACCCAAACCTATACCGGAGGCATCACAATACACCACATAGCCTTCAGTCCCATTGGGAAGAGTAAGAACTGGAGCGGATGTTAGTCGATCTTTCAGTTCTTGAAAACTCTGCTCACACTTATCTGTCCATAGAAACTTTGCAGCTTTCTGGGTTAGTTTAGTCAATGGCGCGGATATAGAAGAGAATCCCTCTACAAACCGCAGATAATATCTTGCTAACCCCAAGAAACTACGGACTTCTGATGGTGTCGTGGGCCTTGGCCAGTTCTTGAATGCATCGATCTTTTGAGTATCTACACTAATACCTTCATCCGATATCACATGGCCTAAGAATGCCACCGAGTTCAGCCAAAACTCACATTTGTCGAGCTTTGCATACAACCTGTGGTCCCGGAGAGTCTGCAAGACTATCCGCAATTGGCCCATATGTTCTGCCTCTGAGCGAGAATATACTAAGATGTCATCAATGAATACCACCACGAACACATCAAGATAGGGCCTGAATACAGTGTTCATGAGGTCCATAAAAGCAGCTGGGGCATTTGTTAGCCCAAATGACATCACTAGAAATTCAAAATGGCCATATCTAGTTCGGAATGCTGTTTTTGGAATGTCTTTCTCTTTAACTCTTAACTGGAAATATCCCGAACGTAAATCGATCTTAGAAAAATACCTAGCTCCCTGGAGCTGGTCGAACAGGTCATCAATTCTTGGAAGAGGATATTTATTCTTTATGGTGACCTTATTCAACTGACGACAATCGATACACATGCGTAACGATCCGTCTTTATTTCGTACAAATAGGACTGGTGCACCCCAAGGTGAGATGCTAGGCCTAATGAAGCCTTTATCCAACAGATCTTTCAATTGCATTTTCAATTCCCACAATTCTGCTGGGGCCATCCTATATGGAGGAATAGAGATTGGACGTGTATCAGGTAACACATCGATGCCAAATTCGATCTCCCTTTCAGGTGGAAGACCTGGAAGTTCATCCGGAAAGACATCCGGAAATTCATTGACTACCGGAATGGATTGCAACATAGGCGACTCTGCCTCCGTGTCCATGACGCGAACAAGATGGTAGATATATCCTTTGGAAATCATCTTCCTTGCCTTAAGGTAGGAAATAAACCTACCTTTCGGCGTAGCAGCATTTTCCTTCCATTCAAGGATAGGTTCATTAGGAAATTGGAATCTAACCACCTTTGTATGACAGTCAACACTGATATAACATGATGCCAACCAATCCATTCCCATTATCACATCAAAATCGACCATTTTCAATTCGATCAAATCAGCCGAGGTTGGACGACCACAAATCGTCACAGTGCAACCTCTGTATACTCTTTTGACAATCACAGAATCTCCTATCAGAGTAGATACCGTAAAGGGTTTACTTAAGATTTCAGATTCAATGCCGAACTTGTCGGCCACAAGGGGTGTAATATATGACAAGGTGGATCCAGGATCAATCAAGGCATACACATCATGAGAGAATACTGATAATATACATGTGACGACATTTGGAGATGACTCAAGGTCCTGCCGGCCTGCTAGAGCATATATACGGTTTTGAACATTGCTTAGGCCTGGCGTAGTACTGTGGCCCTTGCCACGAACTGGTGGCTGTTGAGGACCCCGTGCTGGAGGTCGAACAGATAATGAAGAACCAACTGTGGATCCAGTCTGGTGGGCCATGCCACCATCCCTCCTGCGAGGACATTCCCGCATCATGTGACCGGGATGCCCACAGTAATAACATCCCTCTGAACCCCGACGGCAAGGTCCAAAGTGGGTCCTGTCGCACTGCTCACAGCGAGGCATAGGAGGCCTCATCTGACTGGCCTTTATAATATGGCGAGCTCATTGCCCGCGAACTCTTAGACTGTCGAGGGGTACTAATTACACGTGGTGTCCATTTCCTCGAAGAATGAGGTCTGACACTACCTCTGGAATCACCTGAGTACCCTGGCACCCTCGACATCTTATTCTGATCCTTATCCTGCTCTCTGTTCATTCTTAGCGACGCTTACGGTCCTCTAATGTCTGGGCATAAGCCTGAATGCAAGAAATATCCATACTCTCTATCAGAGATGCGGTAGTGCATTCATTTATCAAATGGGGTCCCAATCCCTTCACAAACAGATGGACCCTATCGCCCATATCGGCTACCATGTGAGGAGCATACCTTGCTAGGGAGTCAAACTGCATGCTGTACTCTCGTACACTCATATTACCCTGCTTAAGGTTCAAGAATTTGTCAGCTCTGGCCCGTCGTACCTCAACTGGTAGGTAATGACGGAGAAATGCTTCAGAAAACTCATCCCACACAGGTGGGGAAACATTTGGGCCCCTGGACCTCTCCCAACATCATACCAAGAGACAGCTAAGTCTCGCAATCGATAGGAAGCCAGCTCTACTGCTTTAGTGTCACTAGCACGCATAACCCGCAGTGTGCGGTGTATCTGATCAATAAAATCCTACTGTTCTTCCTTAGGATCAGACCCGGTAAATACTGGAGGATCCAGACTAATAAATGTGCGAACTCTGGTACTACTCGGTTTATCAGCATCACCGGTGTTCTGCCTCTGTGCCTGAGAGGCTACCAAATTAGTCAACAACTGGACTGCGGTCCGCAAGTCCTGATCGGTGGCATTAGAAGAAGGGACTGGAGAAGCTGGGTGGCTTCTGATATTCTCCGGGGGAGGAGGAGTAGATGAAGTCTGGGAAGACGTCTCACTTTGGCCTTCCATCACAGGGGGCAATTGACTATTACCCTCTCCTGCCTCTGTATCGAGTCGTCTAGCACTCATTTGCTTTCTAGTCGAAGGCATCACAGTAAGGAAAATGAAGTGCACATTAGAGATGAATACTTATGACTTAGCTTTAAGCACGATCTAGATTTGAAAGGAAGGTAACAACATCCTAAATGTCATGTAGCATCCTGATTATAAAATGTGGCGTGCTATACACCTATAATCAAGACTCTACTAGACACGGCTCATAGACAATCCTAGGACATGACCTTGCTCTGATATCACTTCTATCGCGACCCAACCTAGGGGGCCCGCGACCGGGCACCGAACCCTGCTTGCAGAGTACCGGCGAACCCTGTGCATGACTACCCTTACTATTCGTAAGGTGTACCATACTTGCCTGGGCAGCAATAACAACACTAATCCTGCTAACAATAATAACATCAACCTGTCACCAAAACATATCATACCATAACATGCATTCACCCACAACATAACCGACTGGGCTATATACAAAACCATACAACGGAATACATATGATGCCAACAAAGCGACATAATTACACATAGCCCAACTCTTGTCTATACATACACTGACTTCTTGTCTGATGAGCCTCTATGGAATACATATAAAATACGTAGTCGGAACAGGGCCCCGACATGCCCAAACATCTATACAAAACATACCCAAGTATAGCAAGTCCGAAAGATGAATCTTGCTATTTCTGCTGATCTGGTAGCCTACTGTGGAGGAGGAGCTTCACCTGTCAATCTATTTGGACCTGCAGCACGATATGCAGCGTCCACAAACAAAGGACGTCAGTACGGAATATGTACTGAGTATGTAAGACAGGAATACAACTGGAAGCAATAACATAAACAACATAATAGAAGTATACAACTCATAATATTGGGATTTACCTCCGAGGGCAGCATACCTTTAACATTTTCATTGAGGAACTCATTTCCATCATTTCAGAGATTTAAGACATATTTCATTCTCACAAGCCTATTAGTTTCATATATGTTCATTATATCAAAGGCATTAGGCATTCATTTCTTCAGTTTACACCTGCTTTACTGAGGACTTCTTACTTTTAAGTATATCATTTCAAACACATTCATCATGTAGTCATTCTATTTATACAATCATCGTGCAGACGTCCTTATAGGACCACAATAAATAATCAAGCCTCCGTGGGCTTCATAATCATTATTACTATTATCGTTATCACATACAATCACACACACATGTGCCTCCATGGTCTCATAATCATATCATAACTGTAATCATAACCTTAACCTTACCCGGCCCTTTCAAGATCGGTTATCATGGTGTATGCCTCTTAGGGCTCATACCCGGCCATATCAAGCTCGGTCACAATGATGTGTGCCTCTTTGGGCTCGTACCCGGCCATATCAAGCTCGGTCACAACTACCCGGCCAAAATGGCTCGGTCATAACTACCCGGCCACAACGGCTCGGTCATAACTACCCGGCCACAACGGCTCGGTCATAAACAACTATCACAAGTTGGCTCATTCATTCACTTCTTCATTATATGGAATCATTCCAATTCAATCATATACAACCATACGCATGCATTCAATTCATAACAACTCAATCATATACAATCATACATACATATACATTCAATTCATAACAATTCATTCGCGCCTTACGTTCTTTCTTGTCATTCTTATTACTCTTCTTTCACGTAGTGACATAACACTTAGTTCTTTTATCAATTATACTCGTGGGATGACGTAATGTCAAACGGATAGCAATTATAGGAATCTTCATAAGAAAGAACAATACAAGCTCTCTTAGCTTCTAAGAGTAGAGTAATCTTTTGGGACTTCTTTGAGACATTGTATTCGACAAGAATCGTGCAAAAGAAAGAACGGTATAGTCTTACATACCTAGAACGTATATCTAGCATCCGCTTCCAAGCTTATGGAAGTGCGTAGAATTCTTTAATCTACAATTTAGGAACAACCCAATCATACTTACTAGGCTTCATACTACTATTTATAATTTCTAAGGTTTATGAGATATTTCCCCTAATCTTTTCCTTCATAATCTTATTAAACATGTTTATGACACATGCAACTCAAAATCGTTCATGACCCACTCTATTGGTGGTGATTAGTTTAGACCCATAGCTCTCTTTCTCATTTTCATGGATTCCTACATGCATGTGATGGATTTCCAAGAATCCCTAAGTAAATGGGTGTAAGAACTTACCTTGCATGTTGACTAGCTTATTTCTCTTTCCTGATTCTTCAATCTCTAGGTTTTGCCTTTGATTTGGGTTTGCAAAAGACAAGCTTCAGCTAGGGCTTCTTCTCACTTCGTTAATTTTATGCTTTCCTTCTTCAATTTCGTGTGTTTGGAAGAGGAAATTTCAGTTAGGGCTCATGGGTTCTTTGAGAGAAGTTGTTTGAGAGCTTCTCAAATGTTTTGGGTCTTGAAAAATGAAGAGGGAACGAGTTTAGGTCCCTTTTATGGGTCGAAGAGTCAGAAAGTTAATTTCAGCAAAGTGTCAAATTCGCGACCTCCTTACCCATCGCGAAATGGAAGTGCGGTTCGCACTTTGGTCGCAAAAATGCGACCTCAGGTTCTGCTTCATTTCGCGACGTGGATGGTCAATTTCGTGATTCGCTTTTCCGTTTTGCGAATCGCTTTTTGGTCGCGTTTTGGTCCAGTGTTCAGCCCAGGTTTCTGCCTCTGTTCGCGACGATTTCGCGATTCGCTTTTCATTTCGCGAATCGCACATGGGTCTGTTTTCTTGGCCTTAACTCACTGTCCGTGTTCGCGACGGACAGAGCGATTTTGCGAACCGCTTTTCAGTTTCGCGGTTCGCTTTCTCGTCGTGTTTTTGACAAACGTCTGCCCAGGCTTTTTGCCTCATTTCGCGATGGATGTGTTGATTATGCGATTCGCATATGGGTTTCGCGAATCGCATTCTCATCGCTTTTCTTCTTTTTCTTAACGTTTTAACTATTTCTCAAATTCTTAGGTCCCCGTACACTTACTATATTACGGCATAATCAAGTAGGTGAATTTATGGGGTATCACACTTAGCCCGAGCTGTCCGAGTTTGGTTTTGGACGGCAGTCCCCAGTTGGGAGTAATCACTTGAACCCGAATAAAGGCGGCCCTTGGACTCAATACCTTTTGGGGATCAAATGTAGGAAATTCCTTAAGAGGAAAGAAAAAAAGAGAAATTTTTAAGGGACAAGATATTTATCTGCAAGGTAGAGACTTCTTTTTATTCTGGTGCATCATAGTTACACGTGTGTACAAGCTTTGTGCCAAGGCTCGAGCAGTCTATGCGGGCATGGTTCATTTGACCATTTGGCACAATAAATCCTATCGATCGAGCCGAAACCATTCAATCATAAAGTTTCTTTTCTTGTTAAAGTTGTTATCCGAGGGTAATGTCCTCCAATATTCGGGGCCGATCATAGAGAGGCCTAGAGTACTGTTGTCGTGATCTTTGATATCGGCTTATAACCAGCCTTCAATTCTAAGTTAGCATGATTCACTGTTGCCTTGTTAAAAACCTGGTCGGAATATCCATTTGGGATAAAACTGGTTCAAGGGAAAAAAAGTGCAACGTGTGCTTTCAAGCCTAAAACTCGTATCATTCCTTGTTTGTTACCTGGAAGTGTTAGTTCAATAAATGAAATGAATGGGGTCGTACTTTAGCAGTAATATCGTTTCGAGTGAGTTATATTCTAGTTGTTTGGTAGTTGCTCGCCGTTCATCGCTCCGAGTTTATAGGACCCCTTTCCGATGATATGGATTATTAGATACGGACCTTCCTAGTTCGGCCCCAACTTCCCTTCCTTCGGGTTTTGAGTGTTTAATGTAACCTTCCTTAATATAAAGTCCCCGACATTGCAGTGTCGAATTTTAGCTCTTCTATTGTAATAGCTCTCGATCCGCTGCTTTTGGGCGGCAAATCGAACAAGAGTGGCTTTGCGCCTTTCATCTAATAGATCCAGGCTTATTTTCATGGGCTCGTTGTTTGATTCCTTGGTTACATATCGGAACCTGAGACTTGGTTCTTCGACTTCGACCGGTATTAGAGCTTTGGCACCATAAACTAGTGAAAACTGGGTGGCCCCGGTACTGGACTTGTCGATGACCTCTTTCTCCCTGACCTTATCGCATGCCTGGGCTTCTATCCACTTAGAAAAATAGTCAGTCATAAACATATAAATTGAGCCTTACTGGATGCCTATAGAAGGGGGCCGACGCTGTTCATTCCCCACTTCATGAAAGGCCATGGTGAAAAAACTGAATGTAGCAGCTCCTCAGGTTAGTGAATCATCGGAGCATGTCTTTGACATTCGTCGCATTTTCGTATGAACTCCTTTGCATCCTTTTCCATATCGATCCAGTAGTAACCAACTATGATTATTTTTCGAACCAATGATTCGGCGCCCTAATGATTTCCATAGGTGTCTTCGTGTATTTCCCTCAGAACGTACTCGGTATCACCTGGTCCTAGACATATCGCGAGTGGGCCATCGAATGTTCTTCTGAACAAGGTTCCATCATCGGACAAACTAAATCGGGCTACCTTCGCATGTATGGCCCTCGATTCTTTTGGATCCGAAGGCAGTTTTTCGGCCTTCAGATATTCTATATATTTGTTTCTCCAGTCCCAAGTTAGGCTCGATGAGTTAATCTTAGCATGGCCTTTTTCCACTACCGATCTCATAAGCTGTACGATTGACCCCGAGTTGAACTCGTCGTCCTTAACCGATGATCCTAAGTTAGCAACGGCATTGGCCTCGCTGTTTTGATCCCAAGGTACGTGTTGCAAAGTCCACTCCTTGAACCGATGTAATGTTACCTGCAACTTGTCCAGGTAACTTTGCATTCGTTCTTCTCTAACCTCGAACGGCCCATTAACTTGGTTCACCACGAGAAGGGAGTCGCACTTAGCTTCGATCATATCCGCTCCCAAGCTTTTGGCTAGTTCGAGACCTGCAATCATGGCCTCATATTCGGCCTCGTTGTTAGTCAATTTCACATTCCTAATAGATTGTCTAACTACATTGCCTGTTAGTGGCTTCAATACGATGCCAAGTACGGACCCTTTTGCGTTCGAGGCACCGTCCCTAAAGAGGGTCCAGATCCCCGAGGATGTCCCCGAGTTTATCAACAACTCTCTTTCGACCTCGGGTATTAAGGCCGGCGTAAAATCAGCCACGAAGTCCGCCAATATTTGAGATTTAATGGCGGTCGGGGGTCGAAATTCAATATCGTACCCGCTGATCTCTACGGTCCATTTGGCCAATCGTTCCGAGAGCTCGGGTTTATGCATTATATTTCGCAATGGGTAAGTAGTCATAACACATATAGGTTGACATTGAAAATATGGTTTCAGCTTCCTAGAGGCGCTTAGTAAAGCGAACGCCAATTTTTCTAGGTGAGGGTACCTAGTTTCGGTTTCACCTATGGTCATGCTAACATAGTACATTGGAAATTGCGTACCTTGCTCTTCCCCAACCAGGAGTCCTCTTACCGCTATCTCCGATACTGCTAAGTACAGGTATAGTTATTCGTTTGTCTTTGGAGTGTGAAGCAGCGGTGGGCTCGATAGATAGTGCTTGAGTTCCTCCGAGGCCCGTTAGCATTCTGGGGTCCATGAGAAGTTATTTTTCTTCTTCAATAGTGAGAAGAATCAGTGGCTCGTATCGGAGGACCTTGAGATGAATTGCAACTATGCGTACGGTTAATCTTCGCACAGCCTTCACTTTGTCCACAACTGTGATATCTTTGATGGTTTTGATCTTGTCGGGGTTAATCTCGATCCCCGATTGGATACCATGAATCCAAGGAATATACCTAATCCAACTCCAAACGCACATTCTCCGGGTTCAGCTTCATATTGTATTTCTTCAATAGGCTGAAGGTTTCCAGCAAATGTTTTAAATGGTCTTATGCTCATAGGGACTTAACCAGCATATCATCAACGTAAATATCCATTGATTTTCCTATTTGTTTCTCGAACATCTGGTTTACTAGGGGTTGGTAAGTGGCACCGGTGTTTTTTAACCCAAATAGCATCACGTTATAGCAGTATGTGCCGTATTTAGTGATGAAGAAGGTTTTTTCCTGATCACCCGGGTTCATCTGTATTTGGTTGTACACGGAGTAGGCTTCGAGAAAACTGAGGATCTCGTGGCCGGCCGTGGCATCGATCATGCTATTGATGTTGGGCAAAGGGAAGGAGTCCTTGGGACATTCCTTATTCAAATCCTTGTAGTCTACACACATTCTTAATTTATTCCCTTTTTCAGGGACTACTACTACGTTTGCTAACCAATCCGGGTATTTAACCTCCTGAATGGACCCTATTTTAAGGAGGTTAGATACCTCATCCTTGATAAAGGCATGTTTGACCTCGGACTTGGGTCTCCTCTTTCACTTGACCGGATGGAACTTTGGGTCCAGGCTTAGCTTGTAGTGGTTATTTCCGGCGGGATACTTATCATATCAAGGTGGGACCAAGTGAAACAATCTATATTAGCTATAAGAAACTGAATGGGTTTTTTTCTAAGCTTGAGACTTAACCCCGTGCCTAGGTAGACCTTCCGATCGGATAGATGCTGGATCAATATGACCTGTTCCATCTCCTCGATCATCGATTTAGTAGTGTCGGAATCATCAGGGGCTATAAAAGACCTAGGAACCCCGTGATCATCGTCTTCATCAGTCCTCTGTTTCTTCGATTGGGTCAGGGCTGGTGTCGGTAATCGCTATTTAGCTTCTTGTTTTCTGACCGAACTCGTCCCTTTTGTCGTTGCAAATACGGATATCAGAATCGCCCATTCGACCGTAAATATATCCTTTGAGGCTGGCTATTCTCCGTAGATTGTTTTAATCCCACCTGGTGTTGGAAATTTTAACACTTGGTGCAGAATCGAGGGCACTGCTCTCGTGTTGTGGATCCATGGCCTCCCGAACAAAGCGTTGTACCTCATGTCTCCTCGATCACATAAAACTTAGCTTCCTGGATGGTCGCGGCGGTCTATCGGTAATGTTATCTCCCTCTTAGTGGTTTCACATGCCATGTTGAATCCGTTTAGAACCCGGACTGCAGGCACGATTTGATCTTGTAGACCGAGCTGCTCTACAACCCTCGATCGGATGATGTTAGTCGAGCTACCTGGATTAATTAACACACACTTAACTCGAAACTTATTAATGAGTACAGATATTACCAGTGCATCATTGTGGGGTTACACGATCCCTTCCACGTCCTCGTCGTTGAAAGACAAGGTTCCTTCCGGTATGTAATCTCGAGTCCATTTTTGCATCGTGATAGATATTTTGGTGCGCTTCAACATCGGTTCCTGAGGGACATCAACCCCACCGATGATAATTTTAATAATGTATTGAGGTTCTTCCTGTCACGACCCAAGCTGGAGGGCGACTGGCACCCGGACCCTACTCGACGAGTGCCGGCGTGTCGTCCCCCTAACTTTCCATATTGTCTATAAGGCTTATGATGCCCGTATGAATAGAAAACCATGATCATAATCAACTGAAATACCATACATTAACATGAACATACATATATATAACATGGCTCTTAAGGCTACGATGCAAAACTACACAACAAAATACATTTGCCGACAAGGCAATCCAACTATACATAAACCCACCTCTTGTCTATGAGCCTCTACTGGAACATACATGATGCAACCTGTGTCGGAACAAGGCCCCGACATGACCATAACTCCTATAACAAAATGCATACCAAGACTACGGCAAGTCCGAAGGATGGATCTCGCCAATATCCGCTGAACGGGACAGCCTACTGTGGTGGGGGAGCCTCGTCTATCTGTCTGTCCGGACCTGCAGCAAAACATGCAGCGTCCACAAATAAAAGGACGCAAGTATGAATAATGTACTGAGTATGTAAGACAGGAACATAACATAAGAACAGTAATACGCGTCAAGGTAAGAAACATACAACCTGTACCATCTGAATGCCTCTGAGGGCGACTAACCATGAGATGCCTAATGTGCATATGCATACACACACACACACACATATATATTTCTTCAAAAATCATCATATACATACACCTCTGTGGGCCTTACCATTATCATATACATACGCCTCTGTGGGTCTCATCATCATCATACCCAACTGATCAGTGGTTGCACAATAGGTGCCTGCCCAACCGACTATAGCGCGGCTCGGTATAGTAAAATAGATAATGCATGCTGGACTCATATTAATCATACTTTCATGGTGACGTAAGGTCGAAGAAATAATACACATCAATCCTCCCATAAGAGGGGAAACAATATAAGCACTCCTACCTTCTAAGAGTAGAGTATCTTTGGGGGCTCGTTCAATGTATTATGTATAAATGGAGTCGTGCAAAAGAAATAAAGGGATGGTCTTACATACCAGGTATTCTCTTTCCCAATTTCAAGCTACGCAATGTCACAACTCCTTAGTCTACAATGAAAGAAACAAGTCTATCATCATCCTCTAAGCGTTATAGTTATAATTAATCTACAGCCCTAAATTTACATGGTGTTCCTTCACACCCCTCTTCCTCCAAAACTCCACAAAAGTATTAGCAAGACATGCAGTCCATCCATAACCCAAAACAACCACAATCCAGTCCATTTTCCAGAAATTAACTTGAACCTATGGGTTCCTATCACCATCCCTTGGGTTCTTACATGCATTGAACGAATTATCAAGAATTCCCAGGAAAAAGGATGTATGAAGAGAGCAGTAACTTACCTTGCATGTTGGATAACTCAGCCCTCTTCCTCGATCCTTCATACTCTAGGTCTTACTCCCAATTAGGGCTTAAAATAGAGAGAGAAAATCAGTTAGAGCCTTTCCTAGTTCTAAAATCTTCAAGTTTTTCTTCCCAATTAGAGCTTGAAGAAGAGGGGAAATCAATTGGGGCTTGTGTGGGATTTTTGAGAAGGGAGTCACAGGGGGTTCTACTAGGTTTTGGGTTTCAGAAAATAGTGAAATAACTGGTCTATGCTCCTTTTACAGGTCAGTAATAAGTGACGCACGTGCCTAACGCCTACAGGTCTGCGATCGTATTCTTTTCACAGAATCAACATGCGGTTCGCATTCTGGACACGAAACTCAGCCCAGAAATCTATCTCATTATGCGATAAAGAATGTCTGATTTGCGATCCGCATTTTCAGTATGCGATCGCATACTGACCGCATTCTTAACATAGATTTCTGCCCAGAAATCTGTTTCAGTTTGCGACACATTAGGTGTAATATGCGGTTCGCATTTTAGAAATACGATTGCACTTATAACCGCATTTCTAGCACTGGTCTTTGTCCAGAAATCTGTCTTGGTCTGCGATTTCAGTGTTAGATGTGCGGCTCGCAGGTGGGTTTTGCGGTAGCATACTAAGCTTTGCGAAGCCTTTTGCTCTTTTCTTGACTTTTTGAACTATTTTTCGTGTTCTTAGGCTCTTATATGTAAACTATCTTATGGCAAAATCTAACGCACAAATTTACGGGTTGTAACAGTCTCCCCCTTAGGAACATTCGTCCTCGAATGTAAGGGTCTACGGGGATTTTGCTCAACGTATAGCCCAATAAGAGTATGCAAACTTTATAGACATGTACATGATCTACATATCACTATTTAAGAAAGAGTATTTTCAAGTTATTGCTTACCTCGTAAAGACGTTTCTCCCTTCAATGCGTCCTGCGTTCTCCTGGCGCCCTCATCATCTCCATTCTGGAACAGGTAAGGGTATTTAGACTTCATCTCATCTTCTGCTTCCTATGTCATTTCTTCCGTATGTTTGTTCCTCCACAATACCTTAACGGAAGCTACATCCTTTGTTCTTAGCTTACGGACTTGTCGGTCTAGTATAGCCACTAGTACCTTTTCATATGATAGATCCTCTGTAATCTGTACATCTTTGGTAGGGACAACTCGAGAAGGATCTCTGATACATTTCCTTAACATCGATACATGGAATACCGGATGGACAAATTCTAATTCGGATGGCAATCCTAACTCATAAGCCACACGTCCAATTCGTTGAAGGATTTTATACGGACCGATATACCTTGAACTCAGCTTACCCTTCTTCCGAAAACGCATGACACCCTTCATTGGTGAGACTCTCAAGAACACCCAATCACTAACCTTAAACTCCAAATCACGACGTCAGACATCAGAATAGGACTTTTGCCTGCTTTGTGTCGTCTTCAATCGTTCCTGTATCGCCTTCACCTTCTCGATGGCTTGGTGGATCAAGTCTGGCCCGTATAACTCAGTCTCACCGACTTCGAACCATCCAACTGGTGATCTACATCTCCTCCCATATAGTGCCTCGTATAGGGCTATCTTAATACTGGAGTGGTAGCTATTATTGTAGGCAAATTCTATGAGTGGGAGATGGTCATCCCAATTTCCCTTAAAATCTAGGACACAGGCTCGCAACATATCTTCCAGTTCTGTATAGTGCGTTCAGCCTGTCCGTCAGTCTACGGGTAAAAAGTCGTGCTGAGATTCACCTGTGTGCCTAAACCCTTATGAAAAGATGTCCAAAAGTTAGCTGTGAATTGAGCTCCTCAGTCTGATATAATAGACACCGGTACTCCATGAAGTCTAACAATCTCCTCGATATACAGCTTCGCATAGTCTTCAGCTGTGTAAGTTGTCTTAACTGGCAGAAAATGGGCATATTTGGTAAGTCGATCCACTATCACCTAGATGGAGTCAAACTTATGACAAGAGCGAGGTAATCCAACAATGAAGTCCATATTAATAACCTCCCATTTCCAGGTTGGAACTTTTTTATTCTGAAGCAATCCACTAGGTTTCTGATGTTCTATCTTTACCTGTTGACAATTGGGACACTGAGCTACAAATTCTGCAATAGACTTCTTCATGCTATCCCACCAATAATGCTCCTTGACATTGTGATACATCTTTGTCGAACTGGGATGGATGGAATATCGGGATTGATGAATTTCCTTCATAATCTTCTCTCGCAACCCTGCCACATTAGGCACTCATAATCGGCCCTGGTATCTTAGTGTTCCATCCCCTATGATCTCAAAAGTTGAAATTCTACCCTGCTGAATGCCCTCTCTCAATTGTACCAAGGTTAAATCTTCATATTGCCGTGCTTTTACCTCGGCTACGAGAGATGATTCTGACGTATTATGTACAATAACACCTCCGTCCTCAGAGTCTAATAATCTGATTCTCATATTGGCTAGCTGATGAAGTTCTTTAGTCAATTCCCATTTACCTGCTTCAATATGTACTAAGCTTCCCATTGACTTACGACTGAGAGCGTCTGCTACAACGTTAGCTTTACTGAGATGATACAATGTCTCGACGTCGTAGTCTTTCAGTAATTCGAGCCAACGTCGTTGTCTCAAATTCAACTCCTTCTGACTGAAGAGGTACTGCAAACTCTTGTGATCTGTGTAGATGTCAACGTAGACACCGTATAACTAGTGCCGCCATATCTTCAAAGCATATATTACTGTAGCCAATTCCAAATCATGGGTTGGATAATTTTTTTCATGCTTCCTCAATTGTCTTGAGGCATAAGCAATCACCTTCCCATGTTGCATCAATACGCATCCCAAACCTACACCTGAAGCATCACAATATACCACGTACCCTTCTGTTCCCTCTGGAAGAGTAAGCACTGGCGCGGAGATCAACCGATTCTTTAGCTCCTGGAAACTACGTTCAGAAGCGTTGGACCATTGGAACTTAGTAGCT
Organism: Nicotiana obtusifolia; assembly: GCA_002018475.1. Taxonomy (NCBI): domain Eukaryota; kingdom Viridiplantae; phylum Streptophyta; class Magnoliopsida; order Solanales; family Solanaceae; genus Nicotiana; species Nicotiana obtusifolia. The sequence goes on from MCJB01030637.1 coordinate 21,962, forward strand.
TTCTGTGTTAACTTAGTCAATGGTGCCGACATAGAGGAAAACCCTTCTACAAACCTCCTATAATATCCTGCTAGCCCTAGAAAGCTGCGAACTTCTGACGGTGTTGTGGGCCTTGGCCAACTCTTCACTGCGTCGATCTTTTGAGTGTCGACACTAATACCCTCGTCAGATATCACATGGCCTAGGAATGCTACTGAGTTCAGCCAGAACTAACATTTGTAGAACTTCGCATATAACTTGCGATCCCGAAGAGTCTGTAATACCATTTGCAAGTGGCCCATTTGTTCTGTCTCTGAACGGGAATACACCAGAATGTCATCAATGAATACAACCACGAACACGTCAAGATAAGGCCTGAATACGATATTCATGATATCCATAAAAGCTGCCGGGGCATTTGTTAGCCCGAACGACATTACCAAGAACTCAAAATGCCCATATCTTGTCCGGAAGGCTGTTTTTGGAATGTCCTTCTCCTTGACCCTCACCTGATAATACCCTAAACGTAGGTCAATCGTGGAAAAATATTTGGCACCCTAGAGTTGGTCAAACAGGTCGTCAATTCTTGGAAGTGGATACTTGTTATTTATAGTAACCTTATTCAACTGTCGATAATCGATACACATCCTCAACGACCCGTCTTTCTTTCGCACAAACAAGACTGGCGCACCCCAAGGTGAAGTCCTAGGTCTGATGAAGCCCTTATCCAGGAAGTCCTTCAACTCTCGCAACTCCGCTGGGGCCATTCTGTATGGAGGAATAGAGATTGGGTGAGTATCAGGCAACACATCGATGCCAAACTCAATCTCCCTTTCAGGAGGAAGACCTGGGAGTTCATATGGGAAAACATCTGGAAATTCATGGACCACGGGAGTTGATTGTAAAGTAGGTGACTTCACCTTCGTGTCCATAATGCGAACAAGATGATAGATACAACCCTTTGAAATCATCTTCCTCGCCTTAAGATAGGAAATAACCTACCTTTTGGCGTAGCAATGTTCCCTTTCCATTCAGTGATAGGTTCACCAGGAAACTGAAATCTAACCGTCTTCGTATGACAGTCAACATTTGCATAACATGAAGCCAACCAGTCCATTCCCATTATTACATCGAAATCAACCATTTCTAATTCAAATAAATCCGCCGAGGTCTGACGACTACAAATCGTCACAGTACAACCTCTATGTACCCTTCTAACAACCACAGAATCTCCTATTAGAGTAGATACTGCAAATGGTTTACTTATTAATTTAGGTTCGACGCCAAACTTATCAGCCACAAGGGGTGTAACATATGATAATGTAGATCTAGGATCAATCAACGCATATACATCATAAGAAAGCACTGATAATATACCTGTAACAACATCCGGAGATGACTTAAGATCCTGTCGACCTGCTACAGCATATATTAGAATCTGAATACCACTCAAACTTGGCACTGCATCTCTACCCCTACCACGACCTACTGGCTGCTGAAAACCCCGTGCTGGAGGTCGAATTGATGAGGAAGAACCGGACACAGATCCAGTCGGCTGAGCCATAACACCACCTCCTCTGCTAGGACAATCCCGCATCATATGGCCAGGCTGTCCGCAAGAATAACATGCATCAGAACCTCGGCGGCATAGTCCAGAATGGGCCCTGCCGCATTGATCACAATGTGGTGTTAGGGGTTTCGTCTGACTGGTATCCCTGTGATGTTGTGAGCCTAATGCCCGCGAACTCTGACCTGGACCCGAATAGGTAAGTCGATCATATCGAGGTCTCTGAAACTATGGAGGAGCACTAGTTACAGATGGTGCCAAACTCCTTGAAGATTGGGGCCTGACATTACCTCCGAAGCCACTAGAATATCCTACAAACCTCGTCCTCTTATGCTGGCCCCTATCCTGCTCCCTGTCTGCTCTTTGTTGGCGCTTACGCTCCTCTAATGTCTGGGCATAAGCCTGAATACGAGAAATATCCATGCCCTCTATCAAGGATGCCATCGTGCACTCATTTATCAGATGTGGTCCCAATCCGTTCACAATCAAATGAACCGTATCACCTATCTCGGCCCCCATATGGGGAGCATACCTTGCCAAAGAATCAAACTGCATACTGTACTCTCGCACACTCATATTACCTTGTTTAAGGTTCAAGAATTTATCAGCTCTAGCTCGTCGTACCTCCACTGGCAGGTAGTGACGAAGAAATGTAGGGAAGCATTCGGCCCCCGAATCTTTCCCAACTGTCATACCTGAAAACTGCTAGGTCCCGTAACCGGTAAGTGGCCAACTCTACTGCCTCCGTGTCACTGACATGCATAAACCGCAGTGTGCGATGAATCTGATCAATAAAATTTTGCGGGTCCTCCTTGGGGTCTGATCCGGTAAACACTAGAGGATCCAAATTAATAAAGTCACGAACCCTCGCACTAACCGGTCTATCAGTAGCACCGGTATTCTGCCTTTGAGTTTGAGAGGCTACCAAGATAGTCAGCAACGCAGTCCTGGTCTGTAGTACCAGATAAAGAAACTGGGGAAGCTGGGTGGCTTATAATATTCTCCGGGGAAGGAGGAGTAGATGAGGTTTGAGATGGAATCTCACTCTGAGGCTCACTTTGGCCTTCTCTGGCTTGGGGCACCTGACTGGTACCCTCTCCTGCATCTGTACCAAGTCGTCTACTACTTGTTTGGTTCCTAGTTGACGGCATCACTGAAGGAAAATAGGGCGAATGTTAGAGACGAACACGTACGACTCAACTATACGCACGATCTAGATTTAGAAAGAAGGTAACAATCCTAAATGTCAGGCAGCCTCCTGATTATAAATGTGGCACGCTACACACCCATAATCAGGACTTTACTAGACACGGCTCATAGACAATCCCTAGGACACGACCTGCTCTGATACCATGTTTGTCACGACCCAAGCCGGAGGGCCGCGACTAGCACCCGGACCCTACTCGACGAGTGCCGGCGTGTCTTCCCCCTAACTTTCCGTATTGTCCATAAGGCTTATGATGCCCGTATAAATAGCAAACCATGATCATAATCAACTGAAATACCATACATTAACATGAACATACATATATATAACATGCCTTTAAGGATGCGATGCAAAACTACACAACAAAATACATTTGCCGATAAGGCAATCCAACTATACATAAACCCACCCCTTGTCTATGAGCCTCTACTGGAACATACATGATGCAACCTGTGTCGGAACAGGGCCCCGACATGCCCATAATGCCTATAAAAAAATGCATACCAAGACTACGGCAAGTCCGAAGGATGAATCTCGCCAATATCCGCTGAACGGGACAGCCTACTGTGGTGGGGGAGCCTCGTCTATCTGTCTGTCCGGACCTGCAGCACGACATGAAGCGTCCACAAATAAAAGGACGCAAGTATGAATAATGTACTGAGTATATAAGACAGGAACATAACATAAGAACAGTAATATGCGTCAGGGTAAGAAACATACAACCTGTACCATCTGAATGCCTCTGAGGGTGACTAACCATGAGATGCCAAATGTGGATATGCATACAAACACACACACACACATACATATATATATATATATATAGATCTTAAAAATCATCATATACATACGCCTCTGTGGGCCTCATCATCATCATACCCAACTAATCAGTGGTTGCATAATAGGTGCCTACCCGGCCGACTATAACGCTGCTCGGTGTAGTAAAATAGCTGTCGACTATAGCGTGACTAGTAAGGTAAAACATATATTTGCACAATAGGTGCCTGCCCGGCCGACTATAGCGTGGCTCGGTGTAGTAAAATAGATAATGCATGCTGGACTCATATGAATCATACTTTCATGGTGACGTAAGGTCGAAGAAATAATACACATCAATCCTCCCATAAGAGGGAAAACAATATAAGCACTGCTACCTTCTAAGAGTAGAGTATCTTTGGGGGCTCGTTCATTGTATCATGTATAAATGGAGTCGTGAAAAAGAATAAAAGGGATGGTCTTACATACCTGGTATTCTCGGCGCCAATTTCAAGCTACGCAATGTCACAACTCCTTAGTCTACAATGAAAGAAACAAGTCTATCGTCATCCTCTAAGCGTTATAGTTATAATTAATCCACAGCCCTAAATTTACATGGTGTTCCTTCACACCCCTCTTCCTCCAAAACTCCACAAAAGTATTAGCAAGACATGCAGTCCATCCGTAACCAAAACAACTAGAATCCAATCCATTTTCCAGAAATTAACTTAAACCCATGGCTTCCTATCACCATCCCTTGGGTTCTTACATGCATTGAACGAATTATCAAGAATTCCCAGGAGAAAGGATGTATGAAGAGAGCAGTAACTTACCTTGCATGTTGGATAACTCAGCCCTCTTCCTCGATCCTTCATCCTCTAGGTTTTACTCCCAATTAGGGCTTAAAATAGTGAGAGAAAATCAGTTAGAGCCTTTCCTCGTTCTTAAATCTTCAGGTTTTTCTTCCCAATTAGTTCTTAAATCCGCATTTTTAGTATGCGATCGCATACTGTCCGCATTCCTGACATAGATTTCTGCCCAGATATCTATTTCAGTTTGCGACACATTAGTCGTAATATGTTGTTCGCATTTTAGAAATACGATCGCATTTATGACCGCATTTCTGGCACTGGTCTTTGTCCAGAAATCTGTCTTGGTCTGCGATTTCAATGTTAGTTGTGAGGCTTGCAGGTGGGTTTTGTGGTAGCATACTCAGCTTTACGAAGCCTTTTGCTCTTTTCTTGACTTTTTGAACTATTTTTCGGGTTCTTAGGCTCTTATATGTAAACTATCTTATGACAAAATCTAACGTACGAATTTACGGGTTGTAACACTTCCCCTCAGTTGTTAGAATCCCTATTCTAAAATGATTCTTGGCTCGGTAGCTCAGGAATTCTCAAAGATGCCCGTTGTTGAATAGTCGGGCTACTTCCTATCAACAATCTTCCGTTCTGTGGCCGTGAGTGTCGTGATATTTACACATCTGGTTAGGATCCCTTTAGGTTGGATCGAATTATAGAGCTCGAGGCCATTTGGTATCCTTGATGCATCCGATAGCTGATACGATGGCGGCAGCAGCGATGTTAAAGTTGTATTACGATAACCTTGGTGCTTCCTTAGGCCCGATAGGCCTGTCGAAATCGTTCTGGACCATGAATCCCCGGTTACTTTGACCTCGATCACTTCTACTTTCACTTCTTATGGGATTTCTCGTGAATCCATTACCTGTTCGATCCCCATTGTACGGTTGATAATGATCCCTACTTGGTCTTGGTTCGCGATCAATGTCTTTCTTGGCTCTATCGATGGCTCTGACGGAATAAACGGATCCTGAAGGGGCCCCAAGTTGATCATCGTCGACTCTGATTTTCGATTGATATCGGTTATGCACATTGGCCCAAGTAACGGCCGGATATTCTATCAGGTTTTTGTTTCAACTATTGTGAAGCCACCGAGCTTCGAACATTGAGTCCCTGGGTGAAAGCTTGAAGGGCCCAATCATCCGCAACCGGGGATAAGTCCATTCTCTCCATTAGAAATCGGGACACGAACTCCTTGAGCATTTCATTATCCCTCTGTTTTACTTTGAAGAGGTCTAATTTTCTGGTCTCGACCTTGATCGCTCCGGCATATGCTTTTACGAAGGAATCTGCAAGCATAGCAAACGAGTTAATAGAATTAAGAGGTAGGTTATGGTACCATATCATGGCCCTTTTAACAAGGTCTCTCCGAACTTCTTCAACAAGATAGACTCGATCTCATCATCCTCCAAATCGTTCCCTTTGATGGCATATGTATAGGAGGTTACATGCTCATTTGCGTCGATCGTCCCGTTGTACTTAGGAATCTTGGGCATGCGGAACTTTTTAGGGATCTGCTTTGGAGCTACGCTCAGAGAAAAAGGTTTTTGCATGAACTTCTTGGAATCCAGGCGTTTCAATATCGACGGTACTCCTGGGATTTGGTCGATCCTGGAGTTGTAGGTTTCCACCTTTTTGTCATTAGCTCGATTTTCTTCTCCCCTGATACTCGTTTGGTCAATTCCTCGAGCATCTGCGATCGGTTCGGGTTCAACTCTGCTCGGTGCGCAGCTTTGGTTCTGTAACTGAGTTATCCCACCTATTGAGCCTGTAACATTTCTATGATCACCCGTAGATTGATCTCGTCTCCTCCAATGCTTTGTGTATTTTGAGTTGCCGATCGGGTTCCACTACTGACGCTATTCTCAGTCTTGGTAGGCAGGTTTGCGTTGATAGCCACATGTGAATTAGCATCAATTGGGTCTACGACCAGAATTCTAATGGGATCAACAAGCGGTACCTCGTCATCGGGCGCTATGTTGTTTTCACCATGATGACCGAACTCATTGTCAACATGTAGAGGAGCTGATTGAGAGTTCGATATTTTGAGTTTTAACATGAAATCAGAGGCACTTCAAAGAACAAGTGTAAAGGAGTGTGATTTATGGAGATTTATATCAAATAACTATTATCCTTAGCCCTACAGTGGGCGCTAAATTGTTTACCCTCAAAATCGGATAACAATTAAATTTATAAGTGGTTTTAAGGATACGTGGATTAACTTGATACAACATGATAAATTAGATTGCAACTGAAATAAATAACGATAAAGCAAATGCAAACCACACGAATTGCACAATTTCAGCCTTGGAAGGCTGATCACCCTCGAACTGAGTGCATTTCGATCGGTATCAAGACACAGAAAAATAAGAACTTAAAGAGAATAATAATAATGTATTTTTTTGGAATGCGTGTCACGTCATGCTAAATGAATTATCAGACCCACTTTATATAGTAGAGGAGTTCTATTTTATGTACAATTCTATAAGAAGTAAAAATCTCTTGATTTGCTGATTGCCGACTCCTTATTGACATGTGCCGAGATTTCTGCTGTAATATCCGACCGGTCACGGATATTTCGGTCTTCTTTTAGTTATGCTAACAATGTTTCTTCGAGCTCGTTCGGGGTTATGGTCAACTTCGGGATCACGAACTCAATGTTCTCGAGGGTAGCATTCTGACCTCGGGTTCTAACTTAGCGGGACTTGGAGTCAATCTTCAATCTTTTATTGCCAAGTTCCGAGCCTGATCCGCCATGTCGTAGGCGAGCTCGATTTCGACCGTATACGGACACTTTTTAATCTTGATCCTCATCTAATTAAGCATTTTTAATCTCGATTATGAGATAAAGCGATTTCGGTACAATATGACTCTTCGTCTTCTACGTTAAAAGAATGTTATTTTTTTTTTACCTTATATTACATCATGTTGACACTTTAACTGTTGTGGATAAATTGTATTTACATGAAGGGGAAATCCAACACCAATCTTTTTCAGGAACAGGTTCGACTTAAAACCTTAAATTGCTTAATTATCTTATATCTTACACCAAATATTCCATCAAACATCAATTAGTATTGCTATGAATCATCTATTTAAATAGTCATATGTTTTAATATTTACAAAGTATTATCCTAGCAACCATTCTCTGATGCTTGTGAACATGGGATATCTCTATCTTAGCTTAAACCTAATAAACTCAAAAAAATTGAGAACTCAAAAAATCAACAAAAGTATAGTGTTATTATTTTGTTTCAAGGTGGAATGAAAACGTGCAAATTGTAAGCTTTGTATTTATTTAATTGTAAAATATAGGTTCTCTCTCAATTATTAGATGAGATGAGATGAGACGAGACGAATATTGTGTATACAATCATATGGGATTTGATTTAGAGAAGAATTTGGTTGCCCACAAAGAGATGCCGTTTGCCTCCATATAAAGATGTGGATAAGAATAAAACTAAGTATTGATGGGATATGAAATAAAAAACCCCACTTTTCTTAATGCTTTTAGCTCCATATGATAATTGTTACTCAAAATGTTTTTAGTCAACTCTCTCCTTGATGGAAAATTTAGACAAGACTTCTCATCTTTTATCTCTATTTGATTTTCCTTTTTTTTTTTCTAGTTAGTTTGTGCACACTTTATTATTAATTTGACTATTTTTCTACTATTAAAAAAGATAAAAATTAACGACAAACAAATTCTACAGTTAAACAGCAGAATTCGTCGCTAATCCTATTTAGCAGCGAATTAGCGATAAATACGAGCGAGCGACTTAACAATATATTAACGTCGAAATTCAAAGCTAATTTTTGATTTTTTTTTTAATTACTTTAGTGGCCACCTTTGACTAATATAAGTGCCGACTAATTTTATCTGAAGCTTAAGAAGATCTGAAGAAATCACTAAACGTTATTTTTGTCTTTATCAGATTAAATTTTTTATCTCTATTTTCATCCATATTTATTGATCAGGACGTAGACCATACTCTTGGTGTGCTATTTTTTCCTTTTATTTTCTCCTTTCTTGTCTTATTTATTTTTCCTTTGAAAATAGACAGGACCCTTCTTCGCTAGTTATATTCAATGTATTGTTTCATCCATATCAATTTGGTGGGTCTGGAGTTGTTCCCTCTAGTCATTATTCAATGTACAAATGAAACAACTCATGAATGGGATGAGTGAGGCTTGTCCAGTTGGTAAAAGTATTTCCACCCATGATTATTGGGTCTTGGGTTCGAATCACGCTGGAGGGGAAGTGTGGAAACACTATAAATCCTCCTAATTTGGAAGAGATTTAGAAAAAAAAAGAAAAACAACTCACGAATATAACATTTTTAAGAACTACGTAAACAAAATGTTCGAAAAGACTCAATATTAAAATAAAAAAGAAACTATTTAACGCTTCAAGTAATAATAAAAGCTTTCTTTAATTTTTGGAAGAAAATAAAAATTCGTAAACATACGAATTTTCCTCCGCTTGAACCAACCGGTGGATTAGAAAAAAAAAGATACGAAAAATAATTTCTGAAAATAGTGTTCAAAAATAATGTTGGGAAACAAAAAAAGTAGGATACCGAACGTTAACACTAGGAAAAAAATTAAGAACCTTTACACTTTTTCAAGAAACAAAAGGGACAGAGATAAATTGTACTACCTTTAGTAAACTATTTTTTTATATATAAATATATTAAGTTAATCAATTGAATTTATTTATTTATATGGTCAACTATTGTTTAATTTAATAGTTAGATACTTAGATTGTTATGCACTATGCAGTCGTGCACTGCAGATTATAATTGATTACGTGATAATACACCCAACAAAAGTGACCTTCCTTGTCTTTATATCGTCAAAGTCAAACTTGCAGGATTAGACCATTAAATGGGTTTTTATAAGGGTACGCGAAAACCTTAAAAGACTATTAATTGTATATGGTTGAAATCGGGCTCGATTATTGTATGATAGATCGAGTTTGGTAGGCGAAGGGTTAAAAATCAATCCCGAGTTTTATTGAAGCAGAACATGAGGTCAGAATGTCCGTCCTCGAGAACACTGAACCCGTGATTCGGAACTGATCCTGACTCTGAACATGCTCGAAGGAAGATCGTCAAACCTAAATAACAAAAAGCTAGAATATATGTAATGGGTGAATCTCGGCACGAATCAATAAATCGCTTAATTAGCAATTCAGGAGATTTTTTACCTTATATAGAGTTGCACCTAAAGTAGGATTCCCCTGCTATATAAGGGGGTCTAATTATTTATAAGCACACTTTCGATCTGATCACGAAAAATAACAGTAGACTGATCTCTTTAGTTATTATTGTCTCGTTATTCTATTTTCAACTCCGATTGCAACGTTTCTTGGCCCAAGGGCGATCATCCTACAAGGCCAACGCTGCCCAACTTGTGTGGTTTACATTCATCTTTTATCATTAATTTTAATTTCAATTTGATTTCTCATTTTTGTATCAAATTAGATCACGTATCCTTAAAACCGTGTATAAATTTAATTGTTATCCGGTTTTAAAGGTAAACAATAATATCGCATCGAAAGTATATATTGTTTCTACTGGTTATTACAACTACTAGAAACTTGTTCAGGTACTTATGTTTACATATTCGAATTGTTGAAAAAATATTGATCACTTAAATTAATGAGAACTTCCAAATATTTCATTTGACCTTTTACTTTAGTAGTGAATTTTGTTTTCAATAAACTGCAATAGCAAAGATTTAAGCTTTTTAATCAAACACGGGTAATAAATACAATAAAGATTTACAAATAATGACACCTACTCAAAATTGTATGAGAGTTATCCACTCAATAGCCAAAATGAAATTTAACCCAAATAAAACCTCAAGAGTCCTTCCCACGTAGTTTAGTCGTGCCTTTTGCAACTTTTTTTTCTTCCTGGTGTTTGATATTCGTATTGAGGCTCGACTAAATCCAGATTCGCGACGGAAAGTTCTACATTGGAGAGTAAAAAAATGCTTCTAATAAAGACGACTCCATCCTTAGAGTTCAAATCCGAGACATACGATTAAAAATGAAGAAATATTTACTACTCCACCGCAACTCTTACGGGTGCCTTTTGCAATGGAGTGTATTTAGTTTGACAATTAATTGGTCTATGATGCCACACTAGTATTAAATAAATGAAGGTGTGCCTCAATCTCACCTACTTCTGCATCTCATTTTATTGATAATATCATAATTGTCTTCTTAATTACTACAAATTGTAGTATTGTTTTCAAAACTAGTCTATAAACTTATGCATACAGCTATAAATTAGTGAAGTCAAGTGTCAAGTGCCAACTTCCCCGGCCCCAACTCCATAAAATGGATGTTGTATACTTTTATTCATATAAGTGAAAGCCATTTAAAAAAAAAATAAAGTTTAAGGGTGTATTTGGTATGAAGAAAAATATTTTTCAATTTTCTTATGTTTGGTTGGCTTAAATGCTTTGAAAAATATTTTTCTCATGAACTCATTTTCCTCCCATTGGAGGAAAATATTTTCCCTATCAAGAGAAGGGAAAATATTTTTCAAAATTCTTTTGCAACATTCCCCACGCTATTCCTCATCCCCTCTAACCCCCACCAACCCATGCTCACCCTCGCCCATCCCACAACCACACCCGCACCCTAAATAAATATATTATTAATTGTACTTTCTTTTCATGTATATATATATATATATATATATTTATTTATTTTTTCATTTCAACAAATGAGTATTTTCTTTTCATGATATGAAAAGGTATTTTTATTTTATTTTAACAAAAATTTACTTTTCACCATGTAGAAAAAGTATTTTCTTTCATTTCAACAAAAAAAGGATGTCTAAAAAATATTTTCTTCCATTTTAAATTTTTTTTTCTTTTCATGATGTAGAAAAAGATTTTTTTTCATTTCAATAAAATGAGTACTTTATTTTCATATTGTAAAAAGAGTACTTTCTTTTTCAACCAAAAAAAGAGTATTTCCTTTTTAGTTATGGAGTACAAATTTTAACTTTATTTTTGCGGAAAAAAATAAAGCAACACATTAGTCCTTTTTGGTTTTTGAGAATTTTTGGAAGAATAATCAAATTCTCGAAGAAAATAGAGTCCTAAAAACGTCGAAAACTGGGGGAGCAAGGATACATGGGGACTTTGTTGGGGGAGGGGGGTGAGGAGACTCTCTAACCAAACGCTAGAAATTATTTTCCGATTTTTTTTTCACTCACCAACCAAACAAAGAAAAGTAAGTAATAAAATTATTCATTTTCCATAAAAATATTTTCTAGAAAATTTATATCGCTCACATAGTTTTACTTAAAGAAAAGATTATGAAAAAGTCATTAGAATGGTACTTAAATCAATTTATAATTTCGATTATCCAGAGATATCGCAGTTTTGCGTGGTTGAGGCTTCCTCTCCATTTTAAGACGCAAAAGGCAATAACTCATATCAGTAGAGATCCACAATTCTAAGTTCTTTATAAATACTTGGTACGCATATATTATAAAATCTTGTATTTATTTCTCCCATATTCATAGTTGCTTCTATATCTTCTCATCCTTAAATGTACCTATCTCAGGCTTGAGTCCACCACCTTAGTCATTTCATCTTTTTAAAATATCACCTTTGTCATTTTATCACTTCATAAATTAAAAAAAATCTAACCTAAAGATTTGGCCTTTCCTATATTCATTTTTGTCACTCTTTTTCACTCTCACCAGGTACCTAAAGTCACCAAATTTGTCCTCTAATTAAATTATACTTTTTCTTCCTAATTTCCCTCGAGAAAATCCAATTGTTGGCAAAAAAATCTCACCTTTTTATCATTTTCCAACAAAAAATAAGAAAATAATCTGACCCTACTGGTTCTAACTTATTATGTACCAGCATTTTCACTTGTGCTATTCTTGCTGTCAAATCAGAATACACTCATTTATCACATTTGTCTCATTTCTCAATCAAATGTTTGCCAACAATTACAACTTCTCAAAACTCTTTTGGCTTCTCTTTAGTGTCTTCTCTGAAGCATCCTGAGATTAATTATTAGATACAGAATACAAAGCACTTCTTTTACTTAGTCATAAACTACAAAACTTTTAGCTACCCACGTAACTATTTTTTTAAGTAGATCATAAAACAAAAAAGAGTAATTAACTTCCCTTTTTAAGTTTCAACTTATACCAATTTTCTTGATTAACTGAAACTCTTGTAAGAATCAATTCAATATGTACAAGGGAAGATTTTCAGAAAACTGTAAAGAATCAGAAGATGATCTTAGATATGTTGAAGTTGATCCTACGGGTCGTTATGGACGTGTAAGTACTTTTTATCCTTAGTTTTTCCACTTAAAGCTTCAATCTTTTTACTTTTTTATTGCATGTTATGAGATTTAAAATGGTCTTGTGACAGTATTTTGTTGATCAATTATGCATGTACAATTCTTGTTGTAAATTATTGTAAGTTGAGTCAATTATTTCTTTTAAAGCTTCAATCTTTTTGCCTTTTAGTTGCATGTTATAATCCTTAAAATGCTTTTGATGATAGTAATTTGGTTTTCATCAACTCTATAGCCGATAGAGTAGCCGAAGGTTTATCGGAAACCGCCTCTCTGTAGGGTAAGGTCTGGGTACACATTATCTTCCCCAGACTCCACTGAACTTACTGAATTTGTTGTTATTGTTGTCGTTGTAATTTGGTTGATCAATTATGCATTTACAATTCTTGAATTGTTGAGTTCCATAAATGGGAACAGAGAAAGTTACTATTTTGTAGTAATTTTGTGTGAGTAGAGTTAATTATGTGTGATTCTTGATTATGTTTGATGTTTGGGTTTTAATGCATGGGCGGACAGTTCGAGGAAGTTTTGGGAAAAGGGGCAATGAAAACAGTGTATAGAGCAATTGATGAGTTGCTAGGTACGGAAGTGGCATGGAACCAAATTAAACTAAATGATTTGCTTCATTCACCAGAGGATATGGAGAGGCTTTACTCTGAAGTTCATCTGCTTAGCACTCTCAATCATCATTCTATCATGAGATTCTATACTTCTTGGATTGATGTTGAACACAGGACCTTTAATTTCATTACCGAGATGTTCACCTCCGGTACTCTCCGAGGGTAATCCTCTGTTCTTTTGTCTATTTTTTTCGAACTGGAATGGTTTAATATTGTGCAGCTCCCTATCTGGCTAAGTTAAATGCAATGATGGATCCGGAATTTAGAGTCAGTGGATTCTACTCTTTATACATATGCCAATTTTCACTCACACACATATATATAGTCCGAGTTAGACAAAGTGATTTCTGTCCAATGCGCTACGTCTAGTCTAGATCCATTACTGGTTAGTGTTGCACCTAATTTGCAACCTACCGGGATTTTGTTAAAGCGGGCTTGAGGCAGGAGGTCACGTATTCGAGTCGTGGAAATAGCCTCTTGCATAAATGCAGGGTAAGGCTGCGTATAACAGACTCTTGTATTGCGGCCCTTCCCCGGACCCCGCGCATAGCGGGAGCTTAGTGCATCGGGGGCTTGAGGCCTCATGTGAGGGCCTTGGACTTAAAGGTCCCAATTTCAAGTACGGTCGTGTCAGTTTTTGAAATACTAATCACTTTAGGTTATAGCATAGATGCTAGGGATAGAGAAAATAAAAGAATTAAGGGAATCCTAGAAAGGATCTGACACCTTGCTTCTGTAATGTCTTATGGGAAAAAACAAAGAATTTAAGATTTGAGTTTCTGATGAGCATTGTAATTACTTAAAAGGATATCAGGAGGATCAGTCTACACTTGACATAAATATCTGTGGCGGATTTTCTGACGGGCATACATGGATATCCCATTTCCGCTGGTTGATTTTGATTTATTGGTAAAACTATTACAAGATAAGAATATCACTGATCATTTGATTGAATGCAGATACCGAAAGAAGTATCAGCGAGTAGATATTCGAGCTATAAAGAATTGGGCATGCCAAATACTGGAAGGTCTTGTTTATTTACACGAACATGATCCGCCAGTTATCCATCGAGACCTGAAGTGTGACAACATATTTGTTAACGGTCATCTTGGACAAGTGAAGATTGGGGACTTGGGCTTGGCAGCAATTCTTCGTGGATCACAGAGAGCGCACAGTGTTATAGGTACTTCATCTCCCACTTCCGCTTTTCCAGGCTGGAACATTTGTCAAATTTGTTATATATCTCCTGAGTAGTAGCTCATGAAATCTAAATATGTCGCCGGAAATGAATTTTGGTGAATCGAGCTATGTGGTCTTCCGAAGTCAATTTTTATCTAGACTGGTCTTGATTTTGAGACTTTTCTCCATATAAAATTCAATCAAATCTGAGATGCATTAGTGATTTGTAAAACATTCTACATTTACTACTGGTTGTTTATTATTTCTGTTCATTTGCAATAGGGACACCTGAGTTCATGGCACCGGAACTATACGAGGAGAACTACAATGAGCTAGTCGATGTATATTCATTTGGCATGTGCATGTTAGAGATGCTTACGGGTGAATATCCATACAGTGAATGTGTTAACCCCGCACAAATATACAAAAAAGTGATCTCCGTAAGATGCTGTTTTCTCTGCCTCTTAATAATATCTGTCGAAAGTTTTTGTCAGTCAGTCAGAAATTTACATGATTATCTTTTTCTCCTCACTCAGGGTAAGAGGCCTCGGGCATTTTATAAAGTCCACGATTTGGATGCACAAAGATTTATTAGGAAATGCTTGGAGCCAGCATCAAAAAGATTATCAGCTAAAGAACTAATGGTTGATCCGTTCCTTGTATTTGATAATGTTGATGGTAAGTCGGTAACAATGATGCAACTTCAAAAGCCTTTCTTGAATGATAAAATTGCTATCGAGGACCTCCACTTGAATGATGACGCTCCAAGGACTAATATGACCATCACGGGGAAATTGAATCCTGAAGATGATACCATTTTAATTAAAGTGCAGATTGCGGATAAAGAAGGTATTTGCTGCTCTTCTTCTTAAACAAATTTCTGTTTCCTATGACCTCAGCTTTTTCCTAAGAGAAACGAATATTATTAGTCCAGTTTCTACACAAATGCATGAAGCTGAAGTATTAATGCTATAAATGAGGTTAAAGTTAAAACAATCTGTCCATGCAGGTGATGTTAGGAATGTGTATTTCCCGTTCGACATTGTAACTGACACCCCAAAGGAGGTCGCAAATGAAATGGTGAAGGAATTAGAAATTACAGACTGGAAACCATATGAAATAGCTAATATGATTGACGGAGAGATATCTGGTTTGGTACCGCAGTGGAAGAAATGGAATCAATTTGAATCTGCCGATTACCATGTGCTAAGCTATAACGATGACGATATTGATCACCATAACCCTTTCCAAGGTGTCTCATCTTGCTCATCTTCCCAAGTGTCATTGTCAGGTCTGCTCTCCTCTCAAGTGATTGACACAAACACCAATGGTCCTCATTGGCTTCATGGTACTATGATTTATCTAATCTAGTGTTATATTACCAATTCCACGTACGCCTAAGTTGCTCTGACACAACAGTTTAGGTTTCGCACCTATGTCGGCACGACACTAGTATGGGTGTGGGTATGGGATTCGTACCGGATCGAGTCAAATAATTTTGAGTACTTTGACCATGACGGACGGAAAAATTCGAGACGAGATACATATACAATTTGATTCCCGAAATCAGAATCAAAACTAGGGTAATTTGAATAAAATAACATACCTTATCTAGGAAATCAATCATTTTACTTATCTACAACTTGAGAATAAAAAAAAAATCACACTTTACAAGCTATACGTAAGTATTCCACAAAATTTCTCATAATTTCGTGATACTTTTATATTTTTGAATTATTTTTAGCCGGATCCCCGCATCCGTATGCATACTGGGATCCATATCCCCAAGTCTTAGAATTTATATCTCGAAGGATCCGACCTCTAGATCTGCACCCGTGTCGGACACCCGCACTGGTGTCCGAGCAACTTAGACGTACATTGTCTTTGCTTTATTGTCGGCAGATATTGTTTATTAACTTGAATATTAGTTTGGATTGATGAGAATAAATCATATATATTAGTGGAGTAATAATAAAGTAATAGCAGCAATTCTACATTTTTGGACCTGAAATAAATACCATGAGGCGATTGTTTATATGTTTGTCACTACATTTTACTTGGCTTATTATTTTGATTGACCATGCTTCTTTGCTTGAAGTTTAACTTTTTGATTACATCTGATCAAGTCATCAACTACTCTTGTAGGTGATATGTTTGACGACACCAGCTCCCAAAGCTCATCACACACTGCAAATTATTCCAACTTCAATTACTTCTCTGATGATGAGAATGATCCTGTGACGACCTCTACAAAACAAAGTCAGCCAGCTACTGCAATTAACCACCATTCTTCCCGGTTTTGTCCCGGGGAAAACTCAAGCACCGGGCAGTCTTTAGCAAGAATGTGCTACAAGCAGTGCAAAGATATGCTAGAATTAAAAAGAACTTCTTCCACTTCTAAAGAGAAGGACAAAGTTGATACACGTAGACTAACAAGGAACAAGTCCTTAGTGGATATGCGCAGCCAGTTGCTGCACAAGACATTGGTGGAGGAAGTGCACAAGAGACGATTGTTCAAGACGGTTGGCGCTGTGGAAAATATTGGGTTTCAACAACCTTATGAGGATTCAAGGAGTCCTCAATCAATGAATTCTACTTATTCCATGAGATTGTGGAATGATGGGAAGGGACAAGGTCACAAACCAAGAAGACATTGATTTTTTTTCCTGAATATTTATCTTAAATGTACGAGGATCTATGCATATGCTAGTTTTAAGCAGGTCCGAGTTTTGAATTAGACAGGTGTAAATGGCAATAAAAGTGTTTGTTCAAATTTTGTACATTTGTACCTTATAGCAATGTAAGAATAAACATCCCTTGCGCTTATATGCTTTCATCAATAGAATTCCAAAGGTACCTAGCGAAGTGCTACATCTAATTGCTTATCTGACCAAAACCCAGGGGCTGTGTAACGTACTATATAACTAGTATTATTGGTATCATGGTACGATATCATCACCTTTACCTTAGTCCTTATGCAAGATTCTTTCGGTTATTCCACAATTTCTCGGTAAATTGCAGGAGCAAGTGGACAGAAACTTTTGGTCTGTAATGTATCTCAATTCAGGGAAAAATACTCATACTTTCTCCAATTTCCATGGTGAACAAGATTCAACTACTCTAACTCCTCTTATTTCCATTTCAGTGCAGGTTGAAGTTGGAGAGAAATAGATACTTCTATTCAGGAAAAGGAAGTTGCAGTGTCTCCATTTTCCAGGGTGAACAAGATTCAACTACTTTAACGAGTTACTACAGGTTGGACTTAGAGAGAAATATATACTTCTAGAGTTTAAGTTATATACACCGTCAGTGTAAGAACATTTTACACCATCAGGTCGCCTTACATGCTATAGCAAATAACCTATCTTGTTTTCAAGATTACAAATCCCATATTTAAGGAGGCTTACATGTAAATATCTTTTGGGTGACCTGATAGTGTATATAGCTTAAACTCATACTTCTATTATTGAAAGAAAGTGGTACTAAACAGAAGTTACATGAGACAATCTTGAAAAAATTACGAATTAAAATACAAATCAAGAAAGAAGGAACTGAAATTGATGCTCTCTTAGCTTTTGTTGTCAGCTATCGAGTTCTTGGCATATCATTGCTGCTTCTATAGGTCTTCTCCCGCGCTGATAGTTTTGGAAGAAGAGTTCACCGTAATTCTTAATGTTCTTGTACAGTCTTGGCCTTTCCTCATTGATAAGCTTTTCCACTGGTCCAATCTCAACATTTACATCTGGCATAATGAAAACAGCAAGAGTGTTTCTTTCTCTTTCTGTGTTCGTCACCACCCTGTGCACGGGGCTCCTAAAGATTCCATTGCTCATAATCTGCAAGGAAACAACAATTCTGAGAATTTTACAAGATGTACAATATTTGAGATTTGACAACTCTATCCTAAAGGCGGATATACCTCAACTTGATCTCCAACATTAATGAGGATACCATATGGGACAACGGCCACTCTAAACCATTGATCATCTTTTAGAACCTGAAGCCCTTCAACTTCTTTGTCTTGCAACAGGAGAGTAATGGCTGATCCATCGGCATGTGGTTTGACTCCGAGTACAATATCAGGCCTCGGGCATGGAGGATAGAAGTTGAATCGTGCAACCATCATTCCTCGTTCTCCACACTGGTCCAGAAAGCAGTTCTCCTCCAAGTTCAATGACGTCGCTATGGCCTTTAGGAGGGACTCACTCAACAACTTCATATTCTTGATATATTCTTCAAAAACTTCCCTGCAAGTAAGGAAATCTTTTTAGCCCTATGCTTCTAATTTCTTCATTTAGGAGTAAAAAGGTGAGAACATATACCTAAAACATTCAGGTTTTTGGGGCCAGTATTGGACTTTCCTTATATCTAGAGGCATCACATTTAGATACAATCTGTCGCTCCAATCAAGTGTTTGCTTTTCTGAAAGAACTGAATCATTTCCGTATCCTTCAATGTCATCAACTGTTCTGGCATATTTAAGCTTCTCTTCAGTTGGAAGAACAAAGAACTGTTTGCTAATATCGCACACTTTGTCAAGAAATGAATCTGCTATTCCATGATTTATGACCTGAATTTCAAATAGTATCTCATATATATGTTACTCTTAAACGGATAGTACAACCAAGAGTGCAGAGAGCATATAGATAGCTTACAAATAGAATGATTTAAGTACCCCCTCTTTTCATTGACATTCATATCTTCTTCTTTTTTTACTATTTCGATATCATCCTCTTGCGACACTCTTGTTTTTTCCTATTCTTAGATGCAGTAACTTTTACTATAATTTGGTTTTCCACATTTTCGTTCACTTTTCTTTTGGGATCCTCTGAAGTTTGAGTTCTACTTTCCTTTCTGTCAATCACAAGCCAATGAAAAAAAACATTTCCAAGATTACAAAATGCTTTTAAACAAAATATTATTGTGGTCAACTGTGACAACATTGCTAACACTGCAATTAGTTGAACTTAATAAAATAAAATAAAAAATCCAAAAAACACTCGATATCGATATATGTTCCACATTTCAGTCTAGAGACAGACCTACGTCAAGATAATCCCACATTTGGAACACTTTGCTAATGCTCCCAAATAATGATTTCTTAAGCAGAATGATACATACTTCATTTAACTTAGGTTGATCTAGGCTAGACATAGACCTACGTCAAGATAATCACCTTGTTCTAGCCGATCTTAGCATTGATGTTTTTTTTTTATGAATTGTCATATCAAATAATGCTCGTATTGGACTTCTTATGTCAAAAATATAGATCAAATAATAAATACTTAAGTAGTCAAAGTCAGACCTGGAAGCAGCCACAAAACTTGAGACCGGATTGAAGTTTGTTGAGCTCTTTTTCTCGGGCGGGGGAATGGGAAGATGAAATGATAAGACTAAGATCAACTTCTGGTAAATCCAGCAGTGGAGGAAATGTATTGATTGAGCCTTGTGTATGAATATACTTTTCTGGAACTTGATTGCTGTTTGCCAGTTCTTGAACTGACTTGAAAACTGTTTCTACCTTTGCAGCAGGAGGGAGAGTTTCAGCCATGGTTTCTGTAAGAAGTAAAATCTAGGCTAGTTGCAGATCTTATTGTTTGCTTTGCTTTTCTTGTTTTGTTTTAACAGTTGGTGTAATTCCCAAGAAAAAACACATGAACTAGAAGAGGTGGTTTGACTTTTTTTAGTAGCTGGAAAATACAGTTAGTCATAAAATGGATTTTTTAATGGAATAGTGCACTATTTTCTCGGTTTCCTTAGTTTAATTGAAATTAGTGAATTTGACCTAGTGATTCTTCTGACAGAGAAAGAGAAGAGCAAGTGTTAGGCAAGGTCTAGAGCCCGCTTGGATTGGCTTAAAAAAATTAATTTTTAGCATAATTAACTTTTAAGCCAAAAAATAATAAGTTGGGGTTGCCCAACTTATTGCTTTTGACTTGTTTTAAGCAACTTTAATTTATTTTAAGCATTTTATAGCTTTGACAAATACTGAAAAGAGCTTAAAAGCTAATTTAACCAACTTAAAAGTAATCTAAATACCCTCTTTAACTTATTTTAAGCATTTTATAGCTTAGCCGAACATCGAAAAAATCTTAAAAGCTGGTTTAACCAACTTAAAAGCTAATTCAAACACCCTCTTAACGGCTATGCCTCCTCGTTTTGGTATACTCTAATTATTATGCGTACATCCTAAACTTTGAAAATACAATTAGTTGATGTATATTCATTTGGCATAAGCTTCTTGTGAAAGTGAGAATGACAGAAATAAGATAATTTGGTGTCACTATTGATTTTTGACCTCCATAGAAGTTTGGGAGGAAAGTCCCAGCTGAATTTTAAAGTTCGCTTACCAGAATTTTGTTGATCGTCACAATTTTAAAACATGCAGCAATTATAGGAATCGTCATATTTTTGCCACAAATCTTAGAGGATTACCACAATTTTTTCAGAATTTTGGCTGAAAATTTGGCCATTTGAGTAATAGCAGGGGTAGCAATAGGTTACTTTGCAAACGAAGGGTAAATTTACTCTATTTCGAATACTTTAGGGGGTAAATTTGGTCATTTTCCCTTTGAAAAAAAGTCTATCTATCGTAATTTTTAGCTTGTGAAATATCATCCTAGAGAAAATTACATAGTATAGTCGCTCCAAAAAATAAGCTGGTAAAATATATATTTTGTATATTAATATATAATATACATATTTTTTATGTATATTTGGCTAATGGATATAATTAATTTGGCCGACGGGGCAAATGTCTATCTTATCCTATATCCTATTGACCCATAATTTGCTACAATGAAACCGTTTTCCAGAACTAACCCAAATAGACGCTCACCCAATTGCTTAAACTAAAAATAGTCAGTGCATATTTTTATGTATTATATATACATAATTATATATAATTAATGTATAATTTATGTATATGGCTAAAAAAAAGTAAATAATGAATATAACCAGCTATGTGGGTAAAGATCCCTTAATTTAAAAGTCCAATTTAAGGTAAGTGGGCCAGTGAGCTGGTTATTGCTAGACTCTCTTTTTTTCTTTTTCTTTTTTTTAAAAATAATAAAACAGGGATAGGTTAATTGCTAGATTCTGCTTGTTTGCAGTATAATGCAGATTTATCTGCTGTTGCAAATTACGTCAATTGTATAGTATAAAAAATCTTATCTTATTACTCCACATAAGTCAAACTCATATTTAAGACTTTTTCATACTTCCGAAACCGAGTGAGGTATAGACAGATTAGATTATACCATAGCTTGTGTTATGGCGAGATCGAGACCCATACAAATAGAGGTGATCTATGCATAGTCATTCCAGGTGCACGCATGAATGGAGCTAGCACTGATTTCTGGTTCCACCCCTAGCTCTGCTCCCAGGTTGATGCAATGTATTCCACCAGTTGACTGAAGACTTGATTATTAGTATATCGATCGGTCCAGCACGGATTGAAATAGGAGCTGGTTCGACAGAAAGCTTTCGAAAATACAGTGGTCGGGAGTAATCGTTAGTTTGATTTTTTATTTCTCTAAATCGAGAGGTCATTCAGAATATTTATTTTCGTGCGTGGTTTTCTTTTAAGGCTTGTAATTAATTTCTAGCAATCAGTTTTTTACTTAATATTATCATATATTCCCATGAAAGAAAATCAAAAAGAAAATAGAGTATAAGGTTTTAAAAGCAATATTATCACGTGGACTTACCTTGTAATGTTTGATTGTCAAATATTTATATCGACGAGGCATATAATTTAAATGGCGTTACTTAAATATTAGGTCATATAATTTTAACTGTTTAGGTGGATTAATCTTCTTATTTTTTGTAATGAAATTAAATTCTTCATCTTAGCGGAAACAAAAAAATCATAATTTCTTCTCATATATCTAATTTTGATGGATAAAATTATTCGTACATGTATTGGTGGATAATAGCAAAGCCGAATACTATCCGCATAAAAAGAAAAAAATTAAGTTCCTTCATTTTGGTCATCTTGCCAATGTTAGTTAAAAAAGTAATAATTTTTTCACCTTCATCAAATTATGAATAACGGGAAAGTTTTATTTTGTAGGTACATCCATTTAGTTTAGTCATGATTACCCAAAATGCATATATGCAAAGATAGTAAATCATTGTTTTCAAGTAAAGATTTTGTTGATTTGAGAGAGATGAATTAGGAAATATTTAGACACTAAACGTGGATTTTATAGTGATTTTGAACAAACATAATAATTTTTTGAAGAGCGTACACAGAGATTGAAATTAAAATTGCGGAAATAATTTTTTTTCCTTGACTTCATTGGAGTAAACGGTAAAAAAATTCGATATATATCGACTTCATGCTGGTCAGTATAACTAGAAAATTAATTAACTTTACCATGAAAAAGATCAACTGTATTTTTTTTTTAAAAAAGTTTTTCATATAAATACATGATAAGTATGTTCTTTTATATTAATTAATCATAATTAATTATTACACCTGTGAATGTATTTTCTTTTTTTAGTAAATTATAAATTTTTATTCATAATGAAAGCAGACCGCAAAAAAAAATATCGGTAAATGTGTTTTTCGGTGACGGGAGTTTGGTATTAGTTCCCTAACGACCTTCCCCTATTTTCTGAGCAGCAAAGAAAAGGACAAACCTTCATTCAACGCAGAATTTCTGTGTCGGGACAATGTCATACGTCAATGTTTCATTGTGCTCGAACAGTAATAACATGTCAATTTGGCCACAACTTATGTAACTAACATTAAATCAGTCGAACTTACTCCAATTTGAAGCAGCTTTTCTGGGGGTTGCCTTGTGCTTTACTCAATATATGGCTTCCATCTGATCAATGATACATGAACGTGTATATGTATATAGTTGAACGATCATTAAAAAATATACATACTGACACTAAATTTAAGCATATTATGATATTATCCAAAAGAGTAAATGGATAAAATGACATTCTACATGAATCTGAATCTGCCCCTATTTCAAGGGCTAAAAAAGGATCGTCCGCTATACAAAGTATCTCGTATTCATGTAGTATTAGCGAGAGGGCGACACCCCAACGAATGTTGATGTAAGCAACTTACCTTAATACAAACATTAATGATTGCTCCCACGACTGGAACCTGATAATTTAAGACGTGTCTGGTTTCCTACACTGGTACCGCAAGTGTATTCTTACACAATTCTGACTATACTTGCGTCAGATATTCCAATTATATCATATTTTTTGTTAACCACTTTTGGTTACGCCTACACGATGCTAATTAAAACAATATACCTAGGTTTCCTACCCTAAGTTTTAACTAATCACGTGGCACTGTTAAGTCATAAATCAGCTAAGCAAGAAGATGAGACAATTAAGTGACCTGTCTTACAGCATCCATAATTAATTGGACAATCATGAGACACAAGCTTGTAGCATAGAGTCATCAGCAGCCCACAAAATTCTGCATGTCTAACAGAATGGAAACACAATATCCTTGGTTTGGCTCATGTTTGTGGTCCTTTTGGTTGACAGATCTTTACACAAATAGTCGATTAGATTTACGGTTTACTTTTTCAAGTCGGTGTACATAGATAATTATACACGATTATATACATATTACTTATAGATTATACGTATGTTATGCATACTATCATCTGGTTATTTTTAGTTTAAGCCGTTGAGTAATCATTTTCTTTGGTTGTTAATTTGGCTATGGTGACTCCACAACTACCAGAATTAGCCTTAACATTCACTCTCAATCTTTTTGATAAGGCAATTAATATTGTTTCCAAATATATCGATGGTAATAATGTTTTTTAAACTTTCCATAAATATAAGTTAGATCCATTTTTAATGGATGGGGACCCAAATAATTTAATATTCCTGCTTAGACCACCCTAAAAAGGGAAATTTGTGATCAATGAACAGCTATAATTGCATTTGGCATCATCATTATAAGTTGTGCAAACGCGGCAAATATGGTGCATTCTCTGGATTATTCACTCATTTTGACAATTCTGAAATAGAGACACCACATTTACTTTATGATTGAACCTTTACTTTTTAGCCAACAATGCAAACTCTAAAGTAGCTTTCTTATGTTTTGCCTTCTGTGTCGTTACATTCGATAGTTGCACTAAGTTTCTAATGTGGACCTCTTCTTTCCACACTCACAAAGTGAGAGATTTAACATAATATACAGAGGGAAGGAGAACAAGAAATGATTAACAAAAAGGATGAACATTAGTGAATAATTAAATTACATCGATACTTCCACGTATTATATTATGAATAACTTAAGAGATATCACTATTTTTCTTTGAAAAAATCTTTAAAGTTTCACTTGCTTAATTTTCAATTCGCCTCTGACCCATCAAATGAAATTTGAAATACTCGTCCTCCTCTCTTTGAAAGAAGGGGCACTTCAAGTTCTATCAGTTAGGGGTGTACATAGGTCGGGTTGGTACGGATTTTTTAATTTCGATTTTTTTCGGGTTTTCGAATTTTTTTCCGGTAAAGTCTTCATAGCATAAAATATGTAATTTGTGCTCCAAATATTTCTTAAGTCCTAGTAAAATACAACTATATATTATTTTTTCAAGAAACTAACACAATAATATGAGATAAGTTGTAGTATTATACGAAAATATTCGATAACAAAGATAAAATAACAAAATTACATAAAATAAATATTGCTAATTAATAACCCATAATAAAAATTAACATAATCTAAAAATACTATATAAGTCATGCTAAAATAAGTATAGCTAATAAGTACTAATATTAATTACACAACTAAGCACTAAAGAAAAGGTTAAACTAAGTTATGCATTTTCATTATAAACCAATGTAATACTAAAATAATTATCCAACACTTTCGTCATTCCTAGTATTGTATTGAATTTCTTTTGTTAGCATTAGTATTGATTTGATCATTGTTTGAGTTACTACATTTATGGGCTCTAAAATTTATTTACCATTCAAGAATGTTAAGTCTAAACTTGAAGTAGTAGGTTAAAAGATAAAACTGTGAAAAAGTGTAAGAAATATTTATAAATTATATTGCAATAAATATTTATATTGTATAAAATATTTTTAAAAATATATAAATGTACTATCGGGTTAGTTTGGTCTCCATTTGACTCTTTTTCGTTAAAACCAAACCAAAACCAATTATGGTCAGGTTTTATTTTCCAATACCAAACCAAACTACATCGGGTTTTTTCCCGCTTTGACTCGGATTATCGGTTTGGTGCGGTTTATCGGTTTCTTTGTACACCCCTACTATCAGTGCTTGAAACAATTTTATCTTCTCTATATTACTATATCTCTAAAGTCAATAAATTTATATGACGAACTATTGAACTCAATCACTTGCTGCCGTTACTCTTCAGTTCTCTATTGAGGTCTATCCTACAGAGGTACTCAAATTGGATCAGTGATATCAATTTCTAGGTTTTATTCGTAAACATAATTGGTTATTTCCAATTACTTAAATCAATAGTTTAAAGGGTCATGATATTATCAATATAGATTTACCTACAACTACCTTATAAGATCACTTTGTAAATTATTTTTACACTGTCGATGCACAGAATTTAAACTTTTAATCTCTTAGTCCTCATATTTCTGATACTTCCAGCTTCTAAATTACAACTCCCTGGAAACTAAAGGACTTACCGAGGGAACCCATAAAGATAGTAATGCAATAAAAGGGAAAGAAAGTACAGAAAGTTTTGCAGCAATGACAAAACTAGGAGCTTAAATAGAACTTATTATTTGTAAAAAAAAAATCAAATTTTCAGAAGGAAATGAGGAAACTAATTAATGTAAGAAACTTTTTACAAATGAAGGTCAGGAAAGTTGAACCAGATTTCTTGAAATGCTTTGATAATAAGGTCATGATATTCATCTGAATTCAGTGAAAGGTAACAAGCAAGAAGATTTTCCAAGTCTTTTGATGCCTTGATATTGTTCTCAACAACCATCTCTATCATAGATTCTCTAAAATCCTTTTCAGGATCAGTTGAAGTTTTCACCATTGCAAAACTCCCAGCTGGAAAGCTCTCCTTTTTTGGCTTTGAACGCCTTTTTAATGACACACTAATTTTCTTGCTTGCCAATTTAGTAGAATTTGTTCGTAGCTTTACACCAGAAGAGTTGGAGAAATATTGAGCTTCTTTTTCTTTTCGAGTCTTAAAACTGACCTGTTTTGAATCAAGATTTCTGAACTTAGAAGATTTTGAATGTTTGGTAAGAATTGGAGGGAGGTTAAGTTCTGAAATGGTATCATACCCTGAATCTAGATTCTTGAATTCTTTGGTCTGAAGTTTACTGTTCATGTCTATGATTATATCAGTAGCTGAGGAACTGAACTGACAAGAGACAAGTTCATTGAAAGATTGAGAATCAGAGTTAGATTCTGAGGATGGAGAATTAAGGAAATCCAATTCAGGGAATTTATAGGAATCAGGTATGTGTTTAGGAGAAGGCTTGTAAATGGTCTTTCTTTTGGTTTTTCTATTTGATGATTTTCTAGGTGGATCAGGAAAATGGGCATGAAAATTGTAAATATTGCCACCTCTAATGGACTCTGTAGTATAATAAAAAGATGATCTTGGCTGAGAAAATGGTGAATTTTGCAAAGGGTTTTTCTTCTTGGAGGT
Source organism: Nicotiana obtusifolia (assembly GCA_002018475.1). NCBI lineage: Eukaryota > Viridiplantae > Streptophyta > Magnoliopsida > Solanales > Solanaceae > Nicotiana > Nicotiana obtusifolia. The sequence goes on from MCJB01030637.1 coordinate 49,133, forward strand.
AGAGGTTTTATGGTTTTTGGTTTTGCTCATATCTCTAAGCTTGTAAAACCAAGAATTTGGCATCATATCTGAAAACCTAAATTTGTGATTTCCCATTGAGTTAAGTCCTTTCTTCTTTTTTTTCCTACTTGTTAAACTTTCTTTGAGTGGTTGGTTTGAACCTTTGCCTCTATATTTATAGCAAATCATGAAAGTAGTGCTAAATAAATAGATATGGGGTAAGATATAATAGAGTTGAAAAAGGAAGGATCAGAGGTAGATCTATAATTTAAAGTTTATGAGTTTCTACAACGATTTCAAGTTAATATAAATATTAAATTAGTTTACAATCAACTATTTATATATAGTTAATGTATTTTTTTAATACATATACAAAGTCTACGCAAAACCTACTAAGTTTTAATGAATCCGTATCTTTCAATCTGGATCCACCACTGGGAGGTCCTAGGAGGTCCCCTGTTAAAAGGTATATGATAAAGAGCAAGTGGAGTACATTGGTTTTTATTTTATGTAAGCCAGCTCTTTATTTTTAATGTGTTTTTGATTGCATATATCAGGCAGGTTATGAGGATTTTAGTTTTTCATACTACAGACAGTATTGAAAAGTCAAAGACAAGTTATACCCATAATGCTGTCACAAGAGGCAAATCATAATTTAGAACTCATGAGTTTAGAAATAGTGTAATATATATATATATATATATATATATATATAGTCGAATTAAACATAATGATCACACAGACTTTATTATAAATCCACCTTTGTAAAAGAAAAAGGAGGACAGGAGGAAAAAGGACCACAATGAAGAATCTGTGTCCACTATTTTCTCAGATTTTATTTTTCTTTTTTGCTTTTGTGAGGAATAAGTTGTCATTTTATTTGTTTATAGTGCCTTATGAGGGACTGTCTGAAGTCTGACTTGGCTACTTCATAGATAAATGATGAAGTGCCATGGAGAGAGTAATAATGAATGATGATTTTTCATTAGTCAGCACAATAATAACTAATTCACTTTCGCACTCTTTCATTCTTAATTATAGGTCTTAAATTTGAGTCTACATATGAAATTATCTTTGTTAGAAAGCGTTTTACTTTAAATTCGATGTAAAATTTTCCGGCGTGAATTCGAATTTAATCAGGTTCCTGTGAGTAGCGGTGGCTCAAGCACATACGGAGCCTAAGCTAAAATTTAATATAAGGCCTACATTTTAAAAAAAAAATTATAAGATATGTTTTTGTTTGAAGTTTATTCTTCTAATTTTTTGAGATACAAAGTTATTAATAATCTTTTTTATAATCGATTTTCTCTGATTATTTCTTTTTAATTGATGTTATAGCGAGATTATTTAATCTTTCTTGAGATATTGTTGATCTCAGATAAGAGTTTATAGAGCAATTGAAAACTTAAAAATATTGTTGAACACTTGAACTAATCAAATCTAGAAAAAGAAGATGAGTAATGAAATCTTGAAAGAAGAAGGTGAGTAAGAATATTAAAGAGAAAGACAGAAAATATATAGGGGTTTCTGAAATATGAAGAGATTGGGGAAAAGAAAGATTGACTTGGACAAATTAAGAAAGAGAGAGTAAAAATTCAACATGTTACCTAATGAAGGAATGAAAAGCGAAAATTAAAACGTTAGGGAAAACTATTCATCTACCCATTTTTTAAGTAAGTCAAATTATTACTTTATTTAATTATCTAAATAGCTTTCTTTTCCTTTTATATTAAAAACTCTACTTTTGTGTTAAAAGTACTAAATATTATTTTTTAAATACCTACAAACATAATATTTTTTAAAAATGAGGTCCCCCAAATTTGGGGACCTAAGGCACACGCCTTACTACTCAAAACATAAAGCCAGCCTTACCTGCTAGTACCGGACACCGAATAAAAAACCCAAAAAACAATACTATTTTCCTTGCAAACACAAGTGAATAATCTACTCTATGATTTATGAAGTATCAAAGAATGGAGGCCCGTGAGACGCATCAACTGCCCAAGGATTCAGGTGATGACTTTTCTGATGAACTACTCAATAAATGTGGAATTTCTTGTGGCAAGAGACAAAAACTCAATCAACCACTGAATCCTGTGGCACTGAAATTTGATTCTAATTCCGTACCTCTCATTCCCATTTTTTCTTTCAAGATCTTTATATCAATTTGAAATTAAATAAAGGATAGGAGAAAATATTCCTTTCATAGTGTTGCTTTCAATCTTAACCAACTAATATTTTAATATAAGATATTTGAAAATGTAATATGCTTATCCGTGATTAAATGGAACTTTGTTCTGTGTATATGTTCTTGTATCACTTATATTCAGGGGTCGTGATGATATCATCTATGTCTGTACCGCTCCTCGTGGAGTAGATCCCTGTTAAGAACAACCGAGATCCAATGAGAATTTGCGCGTAGCTTCTGGTCTTTGACATCAAAAAAGAAGGTTATAATAAATATGATACGCCTAAAGCAAACAAAAGTGAATGTGGCCGGTTATTTGTGTAACAATCCTAACTCTTATCTCGCTGCTGCAAACTATTAAGTCCAGGATTGTATGGGCTAGGACTGAAAGCATTCGTCCAGGAAAATGATTTGGGCCAAATTGAAGGAAGAACTTGAAGGTTTATTGGAAAAAAAAGATAAAAGGGAATGTAGAAAATTTACCCTAACTAAAAGTTAAAATACTAATGAGCTAAGAGTATTTCCAAAAAGTTTCTCAATATTTATTTGGTTATCTTGCAAAGTTTTCAGATTTTTTTGGTTTAAAGTTTCTTTTTAAGATAACTTTTTGAGAACACTCATAGAACCTAACTAACGAAATGCATTTTGTACAAAACTTTCTAATAAATACTTTCAAAAAACAAATTCAACTATAATTCTACATGCACTAAGAAACATGAACCAATGAAAATAAGAGGCACATTTTGTACTTTATTTTTATATATTATATCAATAATTTTATGCACGTACACCTATTTTTCCTTTTTGTAAAGTTTGAATTTTCTACATACTTTAATGATTAATTCACTATTTCTTACTTATAATTTATGCTTAAGTTGTTATTTATAAAAGATTCAAAAATAAGATCCATTGGCTTACGCCCTCGTCTTGGGGCTTGCGCTTCACTCTGTGTAACATAAAACGTCTCGGCTTGCTCCCCACCTTTTAAAACAGTGGCTGATAGTATATAAATGTAATTATTTTCTCTGCATTGACAAGATCAATTGATAATTTTATTGGAATTTAGACTTATATTAATTGGTTATAACTTGAAAGAATAGCGACGTGACTCAAGTAATGAATAAATAAACGACTTAATATTAAATATTATATGTGAATAAATGGCCCAATAATAAGTGACCTGTAATAGATAGACACTCTTTATAACGAGGCAACCCAATCAAGAATATTACTTTAACCTTGATTTAACTATGCACGACGGCGGCGGTGCCGATTGGATTTTCTTTAAAGCACTGCCTTAACGTAGTGCTTTTAAGTATGATGTTATATTTGTCTTTTACTAAACTCTTATTTATAGTTATTTAGTCCTTGGCCCACAGCTCTAAAGAATCATTATTGCTTGTGCGCATACTATAAACTTTTATAATAAAAAAATTGTTGCTGGAAACTTTTCTTGATCTTTAGTTAGAGAATAGAATAAATAAATAATCAAAAGGTTTAAATACATTGGCTTAATTTATCTTACTGTGTATATGATATTGTTTAAATAAGAATTTATGAATAATAAATAGTTTCCACCAATGTGGTCTATTTATTTGGAGTAATTAAAAATTCTTAAAACTTTATATATGTGAAAAATATTATACATGGATTGAGATTTATAATTAATGAATAATTTCCACCAAAGTAGTTTATTTGTTTGAGTCATTGAAATATTCTATGTGTATCATGTCTAAATTGTCCTTGAAAAGTGTACATTAATGTTGGGGTTATTTATCTTTTGATACTAGTGACACTAAAATAATTAATGAGAATAGATATTGTATTTTCTATCTAAAGGAGGAACATAATATCTTGAATTCTCATGCGTATAAAAGTGGACAGTTTGTTATAACAGGAGGTTTTGTATCTCTTACCTAAAGGAAGGATATGATGTATGCCTTGTACTGTTGGATGATATGGGGAGGAGGTTTTGTATATCTGGCCTAAAGGTGAGAATGCAATGAATGCCTTGGACTCCTTGGTATTAAAGGGGAGACAGTTCCATCTTCCATCCAAAAGAGGGGTGCAATACATGTCTTTGACTCTTTTGGTTTATATATTCATGCCCATGATTCTCTAATTTTTGTGTTGTTTGCTTATACAGCTGTTAACAACTTGACTACTCAGTTGAATTCCATTGAAACTCTAACTAGTAGCAACTACAAGAAGTGAAACCAGAATGTTGAAATAGTGTTAGGTTTGATAGACCTAGACTTTGCATTGACTGAACCGAAACCTGCTGAACCTATAACTACTAGCACTGCAGATGAAAAGACTAATTATGGGAAATGGATGAAGGCTAACAAATTGAGCCTTATGATCATGAAGAGATCCATTTATGATCACATAAAAGGTGCAACCAAGGATAATGGAAATGCAAAGGATTTCTTGAGTGCCATTGGACAGAAATTCCTAGAATCTGTCATGACCTGGAATTTCCACCCTCAAGGACAGTGATAGCGCCTAACATTTCACTTGCTAGGCAAGTCAACGTTAGAATAATTTTTAGCCATTTTTAACAAAATAAGTTAACTGATATTAATTAAACTGATGTAATTGAAATAGAACTGAAATAAAGTGCGAAAGGTCATAACAACCGCAAAATATAGATACAACCCCGGATTTGGTGTGACAAGTGCACGAGTGACTAGAATAATATATATAATGGTCTGAATGAAAGTAAAACTATCTGAAAAGAAATAAACAGCTAGGATAAAGTAGAGGACCAGGACTGTAAATGCCGAGCAACTGTACCGCAACACTCCGTCAGATGTCTGATACGAGCAATCTATTGACTGTCACTGAGATCTACTCCAATGTTTGCACAAGAAGTGGAGAATGTAGTATGAGTACAATCGACCCCATGTACTCTGTAAGTGTCGAGCCTAACCCCGACAAAGTAGTGATGAGGCTAAGGCGGGTCAGTTACAAAAACCTATACGCAGTATAATAATAATGACAGGAAAGGAAATACGAAAAAACACCGAAGCCAAGACAATACAACAAAGAGTAAAAAACACATAAACCGTTGTGGCGTGCAACCCAATCCCACCGTATAAACGCCATCCTCCCTTATTCCTCCATGTGAATATCAATAATAACAAGTAAGCGGTGCGCAACCCGATCCCACCATATAAACAGAATCAATATCATAACCCTCCCTTATTTCACTCTATCAATCTTCCCTTATTTTACTTGTTGCAGCGTGCAACCCGATCCAACCATGTAATCAGAATCAATATCATAATCCTCCCTTATTTCACCATATCAATCCTCCCTTATTTCACCTGTTGCGACGTGCAACCCGATCTATAAACACTAATCGATAAATGAATCATTCAACAACTCGAATCACAAGAATCTCCATGATTAACGAATATGAAAGCAGAACCATAAGGGAAAATCTCGTACCAAATCAAGAATTGCTAAAATTAATATTAAGCAGTGAGACAAGCCAAATGAATGACAACTAAAGGGTACAAGTAAGTCAATTAAGGCAAGTAGCAATTAAACCATGAAAGCATAGGAAAAACTAGCATTTTAATACGAGAATAATAAATGACAAGCAGCAAACTAAGGTATAGAAAGCAATTAAAGCATGTAACAGTTAAGACATGGAATAAAAATAATTAATGAAATACAGAAAAGCATGAAAACAAGTATTTTGACGGCGTATATACACCCGTCACCTCTCATATACGCCGCTACACGTGTAATTCACATAGCACATAGCTCAAGGGTCCTTAATTTTCTCAAATCAAGGTTAGATCCAACACTTACCTCCCTCTGCAAGGAAATCAAAGCTATACCGGGGCCTTTCTTCTAACATCCGCCTCCAAATTAATCGAATCTAACCAAAATCGACTCAACAACATCAAATAATGCTAGAAAAATCAATTACAATACATAATGTTAAGATCTTTACATTTTTTCCAAAAAATCAACCCTAGTCCTGCTTGGTCAAAACACGAGATTCGGACCAAAACCTATTTACCCATTCACCCCGAGCCCGATTATTTAATTAGTTTCGAAATTCGACCCCAATTCGAGATCTAAATCCCAAATTTGCAAAAACCCACCAATTCTTCCCAAATCCCTAATTTTCTACCACGAAAGAACAAAGATTAAGCTTAGAAATTATGGATGATGATGGAAATAGAAGAAAATAAGTTAAAGTATACTAACATATGAAAGGGTGATGAAATTTCTCCTCCAAATCGCCTCTAGGTCGAGCTCTAATGAAAAGATGGTGAAAAATGGATAAAATCCTGATTTTTAGAAGTTTAAATGACTTGGAGTCAGGTGTTCATCGCGTTCGCGAGATACCTGACATGTTCATGAAGAGCACTGCCCCGATGGCCATTACGATCACGACATACTCTACGTGCTCGTGTAGGCTTAGCCCACCTCGCCTTCGCGTTCGCGAGCCTCGACCCACGTTCACGTATAGTAAGGGTTCCACCCCCAGTTCCCTCTTCTAACCCTATGTGTTTGCGAAGGAATGACCGCGTTCACGAAGGGAAGAACCCCCTCCCTCCCCCTCCACTGCTTCGCTTTCGGGAAGAACAATTCCTCTCCAATCCCAATTTACTCTTCACAATCGCGGGAGTATCCTCGCGATCGCGAAGAAGCATGCGCCAGAAACCAGCATTTCCTTAAGTTTAAGAATATCTGCAACCTATCTGAAACTCTCCCGAGCCCCCGGGGCTCCAAATCAAACATGCACACAAGTCCAAAACCTTTCGAATTCTATTTCGGGTATATGCCCAAGTACCAAATCGCGATACAGACCTACCGGGACCGTCAGAATACTGATCCGGGTCCATTTGCTCAAAACATTGACCGAAAAGTCAACTCAAATGAGTTTTAAGGCACGATTTCACATTTTTATTAATCTTTCTTATAAAAACCTTTCGAAAGAAGATACGGACTGTGCACTCAAATCGAGAAAGGATAAATCAAGTTAATCGAGGTTTCGAAACATATAAATAAAGGCTAAAACTAAAAATGACCTATCGGGTTATCACGGAATCTGATAAAAGCTGAGATAGGTGGATTAATTGATCTTTGTCTACCATAAAGTATGACCTTGTATTTAGTGTCTGTAATCATATTATGAAATTAGTTAACATTGCTACCAGACTAAATAATTTAGGTGTAACCATTATTGATGATTTTCTTGTTCACCAATCCCTTAGGTCCCTTCCTGAGCAGTTTAACCAGCTTAAGACTACCTATAATGCACAAAAAGATAAGTAGAGTGTTGAACTGCTTATTATTATTTGTGTCATAGAGGAAAGGAGGATCCAGACGGAGAAAGTTGAGGGCATAGTGAACCTTGTTAGTTCGTCTAGACTAGTTGGTTATCCCTCTCATAAAAGAAAAGGTGGACCCAAATTTCATAAAAAGAAACATGGTCAGTCTTATCATCCAAGTGGTAATAGTAGTCATACTAATAAGTCCGGTATTAACCAAGGCCAGTCTCATAATCCACTTGGTCCTCAAGCTGTAATTAAGAAAAAAATCAAGTGCTAGGATTGCAAACAAGTAGGTCATAAGAAAGCTGTTGTCTGCTTTGAAACTAGTCTTGTTCATGTTACTTTAAATTTCTGGTGGTTGGATAGTGGTGCAACTGTTCATGTAACCAATGACTTGCAGTATCTAGTAAGCAGACGGAAGCCAAAAGATGATGAAGCCAGTGTTGTTGTGGGCAATGGACTCAAAGCAAAAGCAGAGTTTATAAGGACATCTATTTTACCTTTTAGAAATAATTCTAGCATTCATTTAGAAGATACTGTTTTTGTACCGTCTATGAGAAGGAAATTAGTTTCAATTTCACTTTTGGATAAAGCTAGTTATTCATTTCAACAAAATAATGGCATTATTAAAATTTTCTATGATTCACATGTTGTTGTTGATGTCTTTTTAAGTGATGATTTATATTGCTTGAATGTGCTAAATGAAATTTTTTTCTTAATATATGTTGAAAATATTGCCCATAAAAAGTCTGCTATGAGTAAAACGTCTTACCTGTTATGGCATAGGCGTCTTGGTCATATTTCTAAAGAAAGAATTGATCGATTGGTAAAGAAAAATATTTTACCAATTCTTGATCCAAAATATTTTAAAACTTGTGCGGATTGTGTTAAGGGTAAAATGACCAAGTTAAGAGAAAAGGGTTCCACTAGGAGCTCTGAACTCTTAGGAATTATTTATACTGATATTAATGGATCTTATGTACCTACTTTGACCAATCATAAGTATTTTATTACTTTTATTGATAACTTTTCAAGATACAGTTATGTATATCTTTTAAAAGAAAAATCTGAAGCACTTGATAAGTTTAAACTTTATAAAACTGAAGTTGAAAAACAGCTTGGAAAGTCCATTAAGATAGTGAGGTCTGATCGTGGTGGTGAGTACTGTGGAAAATATGGTGAATCTGGTCAATGTATGGGGCCTTTTGCTTTATTTTTGCAAGAATGTGGGATAATAGTACAACATACCATGCCAGGCACTCCTGAGCAGAATGGTGTGGCTGAAAGACGAAATCGTACTCTCATGGAAATGGAGAGAAGTATGATGCTAAGGACTAACATGATTGAGTCTCTTTAGGGTGAAGCTTAAAAACAACTATCTATATCCTGAATAGAGTTCCTACAAAATTTGTCTTGAAAACTCCTTTTGAACTACGGACAACCCGAAAACCTAGCTTGAACCATTTTCACATTTGGGATGTCCAGCTGAAGTTCGTATTTATTCACCCACGCAAAAAAAAAAACTGATCCTAAAACTACCAGTTGTTTTTTTAAAGTCTATCCTGATCAACTCTATAGGTTTCAGGTTTTTCTGTCCTGGGCGTGGCACCAGAATCGTTGAGTCTATTAATGTAAAATTTCTTGAGCATGATGTTTGTGATTGTGATTGTTCATGTGGAAAGGAAATTGTATTGAAAGAGAAACAATTCATTGTCCCTGTACCTGTTGTACATGAAAAGGTGGTAAACCAACATATTCATGTGAGGGAAGATCAAGGAAACAATGACGGAGATCCCACGGTCCCTGAGCAAAATGAACACAATGAACCACTTCATAGGTCACAAAGAGAAAGAAAATCTGCCATCTTTGATGATTTTATCGTATATGTGATTGAAAATCATAGTGATACTGGAGAGTTGACCGATCCTTTATCATATGTTTAAGCTATTTCCTCTCCATATGTTGATAAATGGCGTAAGGCAATGGAAGATGGAATGCGCTCCATGGAACACAATAGAGTGTGAGAGTTAGTAGAATTGCCTTCAGATTTTTCGGCCTATTGGTTGCAAATGGGTGTTTAAAACCAAAACAGACTCTAAGGGAAATGTAGACCTTTATAAAGCAAGGTTGGTTACTAAGGGTTACACTTAGAAAGAAGTATTGATTATAAAGAAACATTTTCTCTTGTTTCATCGAAGGATACATTTAGAGTTGTGATGGCTTTTGAGGCTCATTTTGATGTAGAGTTACACTAGATGAATGTTAAAACTGCTTTCCTAAATGGGAGTGTACTTGAAGAAGTTTACATGGTTCAACCTGAAGGATTTAAAGAAGATGGTAAGGAACATCTAATGTGCAAGTAGTGGTACTTGAAATTCGATGAAATGATTACCAAAATTTGGATTGTGAAAAATAAGCTTGATGAATGTGTTTATCTCAAAATAGCTAATGGCAATTTTATTATTATGTTTCTCTATGTTAGTGACATTCTGCTTGCCACAAATGATTTGGGCCTAATGAATGAGACCAAATAATTTTTGTCTAGGTCTTTTGATATGAAAGACCTTGGTGAAACCTCTTTTGTTCTTGGGATAAAAATTAAAAGAGATAGGTCACGTGGTTTGTTGGATTTATCACAATGTTCTTATGTTTAGAGTGTTCTTAAAACTTTCAATATGCAAGACTATAGACCTGATGTTGCACCTGTTGTAAAAGAGGACAAACTTAGTAAGGATCAACGTCCGAAAAATGATGTTGAAAAGAGAACTATGAAAGATGTGCCATATGCAAGTGTTGTTGGCTATTTGATGTACATATATGTTTATACAAGGCATGATATATCATTTGCTATTAATATGTTGGGAAGATTTTCTTCTAATCTTAGGTGGGCACATTGGGTGGCTGCAAAGAAAGTGATGAGATATCTACAATGCACCAAAGACTTCATGCTTGTGTACGACCAAATTAATGATCTAGACATGCTGGTATATTCAGATTCAAATCAATTTCTGGGTATATTTTTGTGTTGGCTGGAGGTGTTGTTTCTTGAAAAAGTGAGAAACAGAGAATCACTGCTACATCCACAATAGAAGCTGAGTTTATTACTTGTTTTGAGACTACTTCACATGTTGTCTGGATGAAGAATTTTCTTACTAAATTGCAAATTGTGAATTTTATATCTAAGCCGATTATTATTTTCTGTGACAACAGTGCAACTGTGTTCTTCTCTAAGAATAACAAGAGAACAATAGGCTCTAAGCATGTTAACCTTAAGTTTCTTAAGGTTTGAGACATGGTAAAAGAAGGTGATATATGTATTGAGCATATTAACACAGAATCTAAGTTGGTTGATCCTTTGACTAAAGGTTTTAAGCTTGTAGTATTTAATGAACATGCTCAAAATATGGGTATTTTAGAGTCTTTTGATGTGCTTTAGTCAATGGGAGTAACTTCGTAATTGGTGACTGAGATATTGCTTTTAATAAATTCTATTTCATGCAAGCTTGTGTTATTTTATATTTGTTATGCATATTGACTAACATGATAATTTATTTATTTTTATTTTCAATCGGATATTGCATAAACTCATGGTATCTTTGAGTTTTACTGCTTGTTGTCTTGATTACCCTAGGTAAGGTACAAGGGAAACCTCCTGAGGTAATATGATTTTAGTGTCACTTGGAGGCTCCTGAGTTGATTTGACTCTGTTCACCTTGATTGGAAAGATAATATGCTTAGCACACATGTTTGATCCATGTTGATGAAAATTCTAGCACATGTGACCATAGAGAAAACTCTTACCGTGAAACAGTGTGATGCCTACTACGATTCATTATTAGTGTTCTCCATTGAGACTGGATAGATTGTTATATGGGTCATTCTATCCTTGGCTATGTCAGTAATGTGGCCACTGTAGTGTCTAAAATCTTTTTTCAAAATAATTTTCTTAAAACTCAAAAAGTTTTAAAATTATTTTCTTGTCCTCAATTAACGTTGGTGTCCAAGTGGGAGAATGTTGGAATCTGGACTTATGTTAGTTGGTTATAGCCTGAAAGGATAGTAACATGGCCCAAGTGGTGGATAAATAAAAGGTTTAATATTAAATACTATGTGTGTGGATAAGTGGGGCCCAATAACAATTGACATGTGATGGGTAGGCACTCTTTATGAATAGAGGCCAATCCCCCTTTCCCTAGCTATTAGAAAAACCCTAGCGTATTCTGCCTCTTGAATACGTGGTAACGATAGACGTCCCATCAGTCAAGTTCTCCGAGATGTGAGAGCGCGTAGCTAGTGAATCTTGGAAGTTAATCTCAGGCTTAATCGCCGATGTTGTCGCTGCTGAATCGATGGAGTTTAACGATACGCTTCTTAAATCTAATTCAAAATTATGTTTATGTTTGCAGGGGCGGATCTACATGTAGTGTTCCGTGTGCTCGAGTACCCATTAACCTCGACTCGGAGTATGTATAGTTATATAGAGAATTTTAAGAAAAAGGATATAATAAATCAGCAAGCACCCAGGTAACAGAGAGCTAGGTGGGTGCTTTGGTTGCTGGAGCCCTGTAAAAGCCAAAGGGTGAGGGATCGGATCTCACTCCTTGCAAGTTTTTTTCCCTCAATTTTTTCTTATATTATCAAGTATTTTCTTTTGCCCCAATCATGATGTCCTCTTTTTGTTCTTTTCAATCTTCACTAGCGACTTTTTTGAGCCAATATTACTTTATTTTTTTGCTTCTGACTTTGTTTTATGAGGTCCTCTTTTTATTCTTTTCAGTTTCACTAGCGAATTTTTTGAGCCAATACTACTTTTATTCTTTTGCTTCTGACTTTGTTTTATCTTTTTTTTTTCTTTTCTTTTCTTACTTTATCTAATTAATTATAGCAAAGAAAGAAAAAAAAAATTGCTTTAGAAAAATAAAGAATCCTTCCCGAACCGCAAAATCCACAGATCTTTTTCTTGCTAATTGTGTTATCCATCACAGTTTCACGGCGTCTATAATATTAATATCATGATTTTCTAATTAAATTTTTTTTCATTGTATTTAAATAGTTGCATACTTATATGATGGGATTGATAGTAACTTTACGTCAAGAAAAGTTAAGCACCCACGAAACTAAATCCTGAATCCGCCACTGTATGTTTGTATTTTAATCTCTACTGCGAATTAATTATCTTACAAACTTTAGATCTACATAAATCATACTCTTGTAAATTTTAAATTCTAATTAGCTTACATATATATATATATATATGTTTCTTTCGCATCTCAACGACCATTAAGAGTTGATAACATTTCTTTCATGGTATACCACTTTTTTTTCCTTCAACGTATGAGAGACGTGTAACCCACCACTCATTATTCTCCCCCACCTTAAAAACGGAGTACCCAATATAATACACCAAAGTCCAACAAATTTGATCTTAGAGCACTCACAATTCTCATATCATTTCCAAACTAAAAGCAAGATAACCCAAAAACCATCATTCTACTTTATATTCAAAAAATGGCAGTGAACGTTTCATGTTGCTTCAAATTCAAGCTTAGAAATCCATGCAAGAAGATGCTAAAGCTGTTCAAGTTCAAACTAAGAAAGCCCCTCTTTATAAGAAGGCTTAGATTTCGACCTTCAAGATGTGAAAGCAATACAAACACAAGTAATAGAAAGCAAGCTTCAGAAGTTGTGTCAGTGTTTCGTTCAATCAGAAGACAACCAAGAGAGGAGGACCAAGTCATGGAGCTCAAGAATTTCTGTGATGCAGGTACGTAGAGGTGACAAAAGAGCAAATTGAGTAAAAATTTCAACGAATCAAAACGGGTCAAATTATAAAAAGTTCATGAATCAACTAATCCAAAATTTTGTTGCGTCAAAATGAATTGAGTCAATAACAAAAACTCAACTCGCTCAGCATCATCCAACTTCCCCTTTTTTTTTATTTTGCATTTTGAAACACATGTGAAAACTAATGCATTTTTTCTCTAAGTTATTAGCTTAAGATCTTCTAAATTTGTACTCCATATTTTATTTTTATTTTAGTTTTAGTTTTTTGTTTAACATCATTTGCACACTCCATATTTTATTTTGTATATTTGTGGTTTGTTTTGCATTTTAACCCATCATCACATTATATACTTTGAATATATTTTGTCCAATGGTGGAGCTAGCATGTCTTTTATGGTTTTCGCCGAACTCAGTAATTTCGGTTCAAATTTTGAGTTTGTCTAAATTTTAACCCCGTCATTACATTATATATTTTGATCTCTGGTTCGGCCAAATTCAGTAACTTCGATTCAAATCTTGAATTTGTCTAAAGAAATACATTAAAAATATACTCAATAATTATTCATTTAGAATCCAATAATCTAAAAATAATAGAGTTCAAAACCTATTAGGTTCCGGCTCTGATTTTGACCCAATAATTTGAGTTACTAAAAATGTGTTGATTTTTTGCCCGTGCAGGACATATCAAAGCACCGATGCCGTCACCTATAACTCCAGCTTATGTGAGATTAAGTGGAGCTACTAAAAGAGAAGAAGTACTCATTCAAAATGATGTGGAAGATGCATGCAGAAGCTTTGAGAATTATCTGGTTGAGATGATTGCTGAAGACGGAAAAATGTGTGATTTAATGGATGTAGAAGAATTGTTATACTGTTGGAAGAATCTGAAAAGCCCTGTCTTTATTGACTTGGTGTGCAGATTCTATGGTGAGCTATGCAAAGATTTGTTTTCCAATATAATCTGTGAGGATGAAACCAACACCCCAAAGAGACTCATGAAATGAAATTTGGTAATTATCTTATAGTCTTGAGCATTTTGCCTTTATATTTTACTGCATTTTCTCTCTATAAGACATTGAAATTTATCTAGCAATAACAACAGCAGGAAATATTTGATGAGTCTTTGAACGCAAGTTGTATCTGAAGTCATTAAATTAAGGGCACGTCTGTTTAGGCGTCACGCAATATTGCATCGCCCTGAAAAGAGTGCTCTTCCAACATTTAGAACACGAATAGTTATCATTTTGTATTCATTTAGGCATAGATGAAAGCCGATAAGACACACCTATTTAACTTCACCATGGGATTAATTTTAACAATTATAGTTATTTGAAAATATTTACTGCTAAAAGCAAACGAGCAATTGAATTCATTTGTTAGCCAAACATTTTAATAGCTCATATTTTTTCTCATCAACACAATATGGCTTTGCGGTCCAAATATATTATATCTAATAGCCCAAAATATTTATTTTGTATATTTTTGTATAGTGACAATTTATTTTATATTTTTTTGTATAGTGATAGTCTATTTTGTATATTTTTTGTATAGTGACAGTCTATTTAGTATATTTTTTGTATAGTGATAGTCTATTGTATACAAGTTGTACGGTGACGGTCTATTTTGTATAGTGACATCTATTTTGTATAATTTTTGTATAGTGACAGTCTTTTTTGTATATATTTTGATAGTGACATCTATTTTGTATATTTTTTGTATAGTAACAGTCTTTTTTGTATATATTTTGATAATGACATCCATTTTGTATATTTTTTGTATATTGACATTCTATTTAATATAAAAATTGTATAGTGACAGTGTAAGTTTTATATTTTTGTATAGTGGCAGTTTATTTGTATATTTTTTGTATAGTGACAGTCTTTTTTATATATTGAATGACTACAATATGTAAAATATATATATACGTTTTGTGCTAGTGTGCACATGAACTGTAGTATAGTAAAATATTTAAAAGATTCTAGCTTTGTTGTATCAAAATTGTATATTTCTGAATGCATGAATCTTGTGGAATAGTCATTGTTTGTCAACTTGTCATGCTACGCCTTTTTTCATTCACTGACTTTTAGCCAAGATTTATCCTTTTCTTTTGCCATATTTATTTCTATATAAGGTTTCTGCTTAGTATTGAAAATTAATATGGTTATCACTCATTTCTGTTTTTTGTATCCTTAAACAAGCAGGTAAGCCAGGACAGGGCAAGTATATGTACCTGAGTTAAAATTCTCACTTTTAAGTATATGTGCAAAAAATTTTGATGTAATTGTGGCGATTCATAACTTTAGCTTTAATCAATCTCTTGTTTAATTTGCTTATGTTGTTGATGAAGCTAATGGGGATCAAGTAGACCAAGATCAAGTGCCTGCATTCGAGGAATTTGGTCTTGCCGAACTCCGAACAACAAGAAATTGCTTTAGCAGTGAATTAATAGTTTTTGAAAGTGGAGAGAAAGCTTCCAACGTTGTCTACAAAGGGAAGCTTCGGAGCAACGGGATAGTTGCCATCAAACGCTTCTCCAGGCAGTCATAGCCTGACGCTCAACATTTTGTGGTAAATCTAGTTATATGTCAACAGATTATATAGTTTTTTTGTCCTTTTAGCCGTCATCATTGTTAAGCAAGAAATGTTTAGATTTGAAACTTGAGCTTTAAATTCGATATGACTTTATTGAGACACACTCATTGGTTACTGAATAGCGTCTGTAGTAGTCGTCCATTATAACTTTCATTGTTTTGTTGCTTTAGTATGTCTTCGCAACAAAATTATCATGTCAGTTGGGTTTGTTAATTTTAGTGGCTAGCCATTAGGATTGGTTCTGGACTATAAAATACATATTATAATTTATGGCCAGCGAAAAATATTAATTTCTACCGAATGGCTAGTAATGAATTTTGCTCTATTATTTTCTTGGCCCGAATATCCCCTTTTGAGTTCAGCCCATTTTATGTATCACTTTACTTTTATCGAGATATAAAATGCAAGTCCAGCAACTGATTGAGTACGTTGTTAATTGGGTGAAAATTATTTAAATTCCTCAAGTTTGCTATAAAAATCAAACTCATCCTTCAACTTTGAACAATTATCATTCTACTTCTCATATCAAATGTGACTTCTTAAAATGCCTATTGTATCCTCTATAATTTTTATTTCTTATTTTTATTCTTAATATAATGATATTTTTTATTTTAGTTTATGTTATCGATTTACCTATAGACAAATTAAAAAACGTTTTAGAAACTAAAAAAGGTGAGAAGTAGTAGTCAAGCGTATAAGTTAATGATGTTCAAAAGTGAAATAAATGAGAAAAATAAAAAATTACAATAAATAATTTACTCGTATCAATAATTTTATTAACAACAATCAAAACTTTTTTTATTTTTAGAATAAACATATATGAAAGTTAAAAATATCAAGGCTAAAATCGATATTGTGTAAAATAAAAGGATGAAAATGACAATTATTCAAAGTTAAAAAATGTATTTAATTTTTAGAATAAACTTGAGGATGTAAATAATTTTCACTCTTATTAATTTTATTTAAATAATCTAAGGCATTATTTTCACCACTAAAGTTGATATTGCCATAATCTACTGAAATCGCGTGGCAAAGTTAACATATGTCCACACGGATATGTTGAAAATTTAATGTGTGATATCTTTACGCTAATGTACGCGTTAGTCAATTAAACTTTTTCTGTCTAAATAGTCTCCACTCATTTCTCAACTGCATCAACAAAAAGTTATCTAGAAACTTGACACCTTGCATTATTAATAATTTTAATTAAACTGAATTAGTATTTTAATGCATACGTGTTATACGACTACCGTCCTTGTTCATTAAAAATTTAGGGGTGGCAAACGTACGGGATAGGTTGGAGATAACAGGTTAAAATGGATAATGTAAAAATAGATAAAATATTTAATTTGTTCATATTTAATACAGATAGAAAATGAATTAACCAGTGAATAATATAGATACCCATAATAACTATGGCTTCTTGAATGCAATCACTTTTTGAGAAATTTCTAGTTTTCTAAATTTGACGAACCCACTGGGGTTAGTTGTTATCCATCAAATACTCATTTTTAAGTGGATAATATTGATCTCATCCATATTTAACCCAATTTTAAAAAGTTCATTAATCAACCTATTTATTAATGGATAATATGAATCAATAATTATTTTTATCCATGTTGCCGCCACTAATTAAACAACGATAAGTCACATGTACTTGGTCTTATTGATTAATTGAATAACCAATTAATAGTGTTAATTTATAGTTGATGCAGTAGTAAACTGGCGGGGCCGCTCTATTATCTGGATAGCAAATGTGATCACACTTTTTGACTTCGACTTGAATCTCAATTACATATATAATTCACAAAAAAATTACGGAAATGTATATTTATTTTAATTTCACAATCACAATAACATACATTAATGTATTAATTTTACTCTACATGAATTCTTAATGGTTTAGCCAATTTTACCTTTGGTCAAGAGTCTTGTTTTGAATAGTTGCAATTGTGACCGGATGCTTTGTAATGATAGTTGTGGTTAAGATTGCATTTGATGCAGTGTTGAAATCCTTGAAATGTGGTACCCATTGATCTTCAGGGAGAACAGCAGGATTTATGAGTGAGGATGCATCTCTGGTGTCGATGAAAGCAATAACTCGAGCTGGTTTATCCCATTTGGATGAATAGACTTTGAGTTCTACTTGTGGAACGACTGTGAGAGTATTGATCTCCTCTCGGGCCTCGATCTCTGGTTCTGAAATTTGATACTGATCATTGCCTTGATCTTCATAGATATCGAGAGAGAATATAGTTTCTTCATTGGGTTCATCATCCACAGAGAATATCGATTCAAGGTCCACCTCTTTTCTAAGATGTATGCCTGTGTAATTTTCAATCTCTTCAAGGAGTTTGACAGACTTTCTTGAGTGGGGACAATTTTTTGCGAAATGTCCAATCTTATGGCAAATAAAGCATCTGTACAAAAAATATTATGGGATTCATTTCCTGCTTAAATTCTAGGGCAAAGATCAGTTTTAGTTTGCGGACGAACTATTAATATTCGTTAGCCGTAAAAATATATAATAATATACATTTTTGATATATATATATATATATATATATATATATATATATATATATATATATACACACATTT
>MCJB01030648.1:6668-67582 GCA_002018475.1 Nicotiana obtusifolia
TTGGGGGGGGGGGGGGGTTGTAAGATTTGCAAGATTATTACTTGCCTGAATTTAATTGTTCACAGGTGTTAACGTGAAAGATGTTTAGCAAAGAAATCAGGTTATTGGGGGTTCTGAAAAATTATTTGAATCTAAGATAACTGAATTAATTAGATGTCGTAAGATGTGCATTACAACATCTTTGCGTCGAGGTTCCCTGAAATAATTTGAATTAAAAAGATGTGCATATTAATATGGGTTACTTGAAAAGTTGAAGTTTACCAACCCTGTAAAAAATGAAGAATGATGTACTATGAGGAGGAGAATAGAATATATCTAATCATGTAAAGTGTTGGATCAATAATAAACACTATATGGTTTATTATTAGTTATGTATCAGTTTGTGGAGGTCAAGTTTTCATCTTTAAAGCTTGATCAGTTGGCCTGATCGTACTAACAGGTCATACTTGTCACTATTAGTGTTAGAGTGAGGTACCATGTGAAAATGTCGGAACTAATTATCAATGTAAATAATATTCTTGGTGACAGCTACCTCTATAACCCAAGGGAGTCAACATCAAGAATTTCAAATTACTTTATAGTTCTGGATATTTGAATGAGAAAGATGCTAAACCTTTGACAAAGACAGAATATTTCATGCTGTTCCCATCTGATAAATAGTTGTATACTCAAGATCTATATCCTTGAGTAGCCTTAGTACTTGATAACTTGGGGCATAGGTACATCTTTATCTCTCTGAGCTATTTGTCTGGATTCAACTTGCGGTATGGACACATTTACTGGTTAGTTATGCTGCGTTTGTATTCTCTCAATTTTCTTCTTTTTTTGGTACTTTCTTTGGCTTCAGTTCAGGATAAGAATGATTGAGAAATGTGTAAGTTGTCCTCATTGCGAGCGTCAAACTTTAAAATATGCCATAATCTAGAGTACAACCAGAGTTTCTTTAACTTCAAATATATCGCGCGCGCGCGCACACACACATATATATTTCCACCAAGTATAGAAATACGTGCACACTCGTCGTTGAAATACATAAATAGTGTGCATGGAAAATATTTTAAAAGAACATTGTTCAATAGACTGTTAGAACATTGTTCAAGTAATATTTTAAAGAATATAAGGTGTCTTTAAATTGAAAGGATGTGTCCTATCCATTATTATATAACCACGAAGTAATATATCAGTGCAAATGGTCTTGTTTTTGAATTGAAACTTCTTTATTCTAGCGTTACTTTTGGCTTACCAGAAAACTTTTTCAATTTTCACCATCCCTCACATTTTCTTTCTTGTCCAAAAGATCAAGTTGAGAGTTCTTGTTTTCTTATTAGTATTTTTCAGCTACTTGCTTAGTATAGAAATTTAAAAACTTGTCATGTCCACTATAAGCTATTTGCACCCATAGCAACCTCGGGAAGGAGAGGGAGCAAATATCGCTTTTAGAAAGCGTTTCGTACGTTTTTCAAGGCTTTATGTTATTTGTGTTCTTCATATATTTCTCCAACAATCTAAAAGTGATATTTATTATGAAAATATTCACTATTTTGGAGAATTAAGAAGTTTAGTAAATGGATCACCCAAATTGCTAAACTTCTTAATTCTCCATAATGGTGAATATCTTCAAGTGCTTGAGCAAACCAATGTGTTAAAGTGGCTGGATAATATCATTTTCGGTTTAGGCACAAGTGAGTTATGGCTCTAATTTTAGTAACACCAATAACTTTGTCTAAATTTTAAAATATTTACACTAGTGGAAAGTTGAAATTCACTAGATACTTCCTATTATGCATGATATTAGGAGTAATATTGCAGATTAGTGGGGGATTGTTGTATAGTTTGTGATTTTGAAGTGAAAAATGATAAGGAGACTTCAAGAGAACATCACTCGGGACATGGGACTATTGAAGAATCTGCAAATGGTGTTGCCGAGCCAAATTTCAGCTATGCATAGTCCAACTAATATTGGCAAATCAACCAATGCCCCTGTGGAGCAAATTTCTGGCTATTCATAGGCAGAAACTGCCCAAGATACAAATTCTAGTGTTTCAAAGTCTCTTTTGTCTCTGCTGTTAGATTTAGCAGGGACTTGAAAATTAAGAAGAATCCTTATACTTTTATCATTATTATGGTTATTTCAAAAGTTAAATTCCAATGGACATGACTATTTAGAAAGAGAGGTATCTATTCTTAGTAGTTGCAGGAATTAACTACCAACACTCTCCATTTAAAAGTGTTATTTCACTTCAAATCAACAATGTTTCCAGACTATTGGTAATAGGCTTGTTATATTCCAGAAGAGCATTGTTTGCTACTCCAAAAAGTCATGCAATCACTCTCTTGAATTCTCCAAAACAGGAAATATCTTCTTCATAGTAAAATATCGCTTTTAGATTGTTGGAAAAGTATATGAAAAATAATATAAAATAAGCAAGAACTCTCAACTTGATCTTTTTGACAAGAAATAAAATGTGAAGAATGGAGGGAAATTTTCTGGTAAGCCAAAGGTAAAGTTGAAATAAGAAGTTTTTAATTAAAAAACAAGGCTACTTGTAGTTATATACTACTTGGTGATTAAACCTTATACTCTTGTAATATTTTATTATTGGAACAAATTTCTAACATAAACTAATCAAAAAGGATGCAAGATTATATGGCCATGTTCTGGATGGTGCTGTCTTTTAGCACTTCATGTTTGAAGCCTAGTCCTCTATTTATGCTTGGTCTGCATGCTTAAATCTGGTTAAAGACTCAAATCTGTTCCCTTTTTATCAAGTACCTTTGTATTCTGATAGATACAGTCCTTGCTATTTTGGCTAAGTTATGTACTAGCTGGGTGAAATGACCTGTGTGTGTAGAGGCAAAAGAAATGATAACAGCTCCAAATCTTAAGCGAGTAGAAGAGAGAAAGATTCTAACAAGTAAAAAACTGTTTGAATCGAAAAATGGTTTGAATCTGGAATGTGTTTAAAGCTGGAACGGCTGGATAAAGAAGGAAAAATGGTCTGAAGATAACGGGAGAAAATGGGTTTGAATCTGGAAAACTAGGGTTATTAAAAAGAGAGAGAGAATGGCCAGAAAAACATTTTCCTGCCAAACTTCAAATTTTTCAGTACAAACCATTATTGTATGCCCTCAACTTTGGGTGCAAGACATGCTTTGTTCCATGTCACCACCTGGTGCCTAATGGGTACATTTTGAATGGGCTCGAGTGCTCAATAGGCCAGGAGCTTATTTGGCCAAAGAAAATGATTCATTTTCAGAAGGACATATTCCTTAGAAGTGGAAAGATTTTAATAAACTTTTCTTGAAATAAATCTTTGATACTCGTGGAATTTTATGAATCTCGTCATCTTGCTTCTACATTTGAATAGTATCATGGTAATTTCTTTTTCTTTTCATCCCGTGTATGAACTAGTGATGTAGTATTCTAACAAGATAGAAGTTGAGGTTTCAGTGTGATCCATTTTAACTATCTACTGATGTAGTATTTTCTCATGATAGAATGTTGAGGAAGTACCAGCGTAATCCGCCTGTATTACAGCATGTCTCCAAATACTTTTACTCTGAAAATGTTTATGATGATGATTCAACAGACCAGCCAAAACCAAGATGGCGTTTTCGGAGTACCTATGGGGAAATGTTTTCTTCTCATAGGATGGATGGTGATGACTCTTCCAGTAAGAAAACCCATTTGGAGAATACTGATCCGAGGATCACCAATCTTGAGAGAAAGCAAGTTAATGTAAGTACTCCTTTGCCGCTCTTTTATATAACATTGAAGAAGATTAAAGGATATTGGGGCCGGGAGGTCTTCTGTTTGTGCAAGGACATAGTAGGAACGGGGACAAGATAATTTATGCACATGATTGTAGAATTAATGACAAGTATCAAATGGTGATTATCCTATCTTTATACAAGCTGCCCTCTCAGGCAGAGTTGGCGAGTAAATTGGGGGCGCTCTCTCTGTAAATGAGCATAAAAAATCCTTGCTTCCTTTGTCTACAAAAAACAAATCATTTGTCTTCTTTATAGTAGAATCATTTTGAGTTACTTTTACTAGGCTTTTTATTGAAAATTGTAGATAAATGGTGCTGCTGCTGCTCCTCTAGAGTCAATTGAAGACCCATTTGATTGCATACTCGGACATCAAGTGAGTGCCGAAGAGAGTCGTCGCCCTGATGCACCTAGCGCTCTTCCTAGGAGGCATAATCATAGCCACAGACGGTCTCAAGGCAGGCGTCGGAGACATCACCATGAGAAAATGGAAGCTTGAGCTTTTTAGTTGGCCGACCTTGGCAAATTCAATGAAACTGATCTGTTACTGGGATCAGTCTTGCATGCACCTGTTAAATGTAATCTCTAGCAAATCTCTACATGAAACTGACATTAACTTAAAGCTGGTTGTATAAAATTGTGGCCTGTTGGCTTTTTTTTTTTTAATCATAAACCTATTTAATAGAAAAGGTTTATGGATTAACTCAAGGTAAACTAGCATAATTTAATATAGGATGAAATGTAATAAACGCAGAATTGAGTTACTCAATTTGGCAGCATTTTAAGTCGCGTCTGCTATATACTATTTTCTCCTTGTGATTTACAGTTTCTTTATTATCCTATATCCGAAAATGCTCCAGAAATCTACCTTTTGATCTCCTGCAAAATGTGGGAGGATACGTATAAACCCCTTAAATCAACAAAAGAGGGAAAGGTTTGGTTATTCCTGTTAGTACTTTGGTTATTCCTGTTAGTACTAATTGATTCTACTCTTTTGCTTGTTTTGCACTCAAGCGCATACACTAGTAGACCATGCCCAGTGACCGTGGACCATATTAAAAATTTATTTTTTCGTATTTACTTATTTGTTCAGTCTAATACCATAGTCATGTATCTTATAGTCTATATGGCGAAACAACTTCTTTTTTTTTTTTCTTAAATATCTTTTTCTAACAAAACTGTGAGTTATAATATTTTTACTTTAATCTTAGATATGGACATTTCCTTTTTTTTAAAAGAAAAATAATGTCCGGGGATTCGTACAAAAAATTTACTAGAAGCATTGATCTCCATTAGCGCTGCAAATTTTTTAAAGTAAAAGATGTTCCGATAGTTTTTTCTTTATCAAACACACATAATGAAATTCATTTATTTAGAGGTTATTGTAATGTGGATTATACATAGCAACTATAATATTTTAAGGGTCCGAATTAACAACCTTAATTCGAGCTGAAGAAGCAATGTGTAGGGAAATGGTGTACACCTAATCAAAACCATTAAACTAATCATGAAATGCATTTGGGAGCCATAGTCAGCATTTGAGATTTGATTGTCATAAAGGGTGAACAATCTTAAATTAGCAATGCTTTTTCTGAAAACACACGCTTGAGCTGAAGAAATAAAAATTAGTTGTGTATATTATTAATGAAGTTTGTGGATCGCACAAGTATAGCAGTAAAAATAGAGGATAAAAACATTTTGGCATAGGTTTTTGAGTCACAATATGATGTATAAATCACATATAACTTACAAAGTATTTTTTGAGGTGTGAGTCTGTATCCAGCTTATATTGTTCCAATCTTTCAATTATGAACCAATTGAACTTTGGCATGGTGTTTACTAAGTTAAAACATGGAGGTGCTGAGATGAAGAGGTTTCAGGTTAAATTTCTCGTGAGGTGCGAGTTTGTGTCAAATTGATACGTTCCTATTCTCCTACTAGTGTGCGATAAAGGACATCAATTTAGTGGGCGTTTGGACATAAGAATTATAAAATTTTAATAAGAAAATAAATAAAAAATTCAAGTAAAAATGATATTTGAAAATTAGAGTTGTATTTGAACATGAATATATTTTGTGTTGTTTTTGAATTTTTGTGAGTGATCGGAGTGAAAATTTTAAAAAATAGTTTTTTGGAGTTTTTCAGATTTTCAAAAAAATTTAAAATTTATTTTCAAGTGAAAATAGAAATTTTATGGCAAAACATTGATTTCGAAAAAAAGTAAAATTTTTTTGAGAAAAAGTGAAAAAATTCTTATGTCCAAACGGGCTCTTAATTTCATGTAAATATTAGGAGTATATATCTCCCACCACTTGATACAAAAAAAAATAAAAATAAAAAATAAATGCAGTGTTTCAGTTGTTTATTTTTTATTTTTAACAGATCAATTAGGATTTAATTTTTGTTATAACAAGAAAGCAAAATTCCCTCTCCGCAAAACTTTGACCCCCACAAAACCATTACAAGAAAAATAAGAGACTCCTACTTCCTTTGCGTCTTTGTCTGCCTCTCTTATCCTTCATTTTCATTTACTTTTCATGCAATCCTCTTCCTCCTTCTGGGTTTTCCTCTCGAAATCCCGATACAAACTTGCAGAGACAATATGTAATTGAATATATAATTACTATATATACATAGGTATATACCCCCTTTATATATTCAATTACATCTGCATTTTTATCTTTTTTTCATTTCCAAAAATCTCTCTTTTTAGCTACCCAAAAACTTTCCACATAGCATACACGATTACGTCTGATCTTTTATTGTTTTCTCAATATTTTGTTCATTGTTAATTTACATGAATCTAGTTTTACACAGACTCAAAGATAGTGAATTTAATCAAGATTTGGATACTTTTGGTGCTTTTCAGCCAAGCAGATTCATAGCATGAGGGTCCATCCTATGTCCATGAAACGAAACATTGCTATTCGTGAAGGTATTTATCCGGGTTCCGGATCGGGTTCGGATCAGCGGGAACTTCTTTTGGCGGTAATGGAAGGAAACCCGACGAAGAAGCTACGGAAACTGCCGCACGTATTTGGGAAAGTTCTAGAACTTCCGTTCCGTTCCGATGCTGACGTGGCGGTGGAGGAAGGGCCGGAATTCTTCCGTTTCGTGGCGGAGATGGAATTTGACGATGGCGGAGAGGGTGAAGGCGCAGGAGCGGGAGGCGGCGTGAGAGTGCAGGCGGTGGAGATTCATCCTGGGATTACGAAGATCGTGGTGAGAAATGGTGCGGGAGATGGCGGTGCCGGCGCCGTCCCCGGCAGCAAAGACGAGCTGCTGTTGGAAGAGCTGAAGGTGGACACGTGGAGGTTCAGGTTGCCGGCGACGACAAAACCGGAGCTGGCCACGGCGGTGTTCGTGGATAGTGAGTTGATTGTTACGGTGCCGAAGGGTGATCGTGGCGGTGAAGATTTCGCCGACGGTAGGAATGTTTGGGGTGGGGGTGGCCGGCTCGTTCTTGTACAGTAACAGAAAAAATAAAAGAAAAAGAGACATTAAAATTTTAAAAAGATTTTTTATTCTTCAAAAATAATACTAATAATAATTGTTGTACATTATGGTTGACTCGGGAACTTTATTCTCCACGTATGAATACTACTAATATTCTATCATTTGATTTGATTTTCATTTCTTTTTCTCGCTTTTAAATCGTCTTCCCTCTCTCCGTTCTAGTTGATTCTCCATTCCCAGCTTAACTTGATTACTCTTTTTATTTAGAGAAGAGTATCAAATACGTTAATATTTTTTTAAATAAACATGTGATATCATATTTGTTTTTGTACTATAGAAGAATAGTTTATGCCATACTGTCGTATTAAAAATCGTGAAGGTGCATTCTAAAGACTTTTTACATATAGGACTTCATTATTTGCAAATATCGAACTCCAATATTTGCATAATGACTTGACCATTAGTATTTGAAAATATATTTCAGTATCTGAAATATTGGTGAAATATTTTATAACAAAAATCAAGAGTATTTCAACTGAAATAATAATTTTTATTCATAATTTTTCAATTTTATCCAAGTTGAAATTCATGTCCAAGTACTCTTTTTTTTTTGGGTTCAACGTTTGTCCCTAACACCTAAATTTCCATATAAAAGAAGTGAATACTCCATCCGTTCACTTTTACTTGTCCACCAAAGGCAGTTCAAGCAGTGTGTGGCTTTTAGCTAAAATTTAATGCGAGGCCTAATTTTTTTCAAGATTATAATATATATTTTTATTTAAAGTTTACCGTTCTAACTTTTTGAGATGCAAAGTTATTAAAAAAAAAAAATCAATTTCTTCCAATAATTTCTTTTTAGTTAATATAGCGAACCCTTTTAATCTTTCTTGAGACAGTATTGATCTTTGCTAAGGTTTTATCAGTTTTAAATTTTAAAAAATTATTTTCATTAAGGCAACTATTTTAGCAATTGTTAACACTATTCTGAAAGCAATATAAATATTTAAAAAAGAATCAAGCTTTTTTATTTGGATGAGTATATAGTATCTTCTACTTGTATTATTTTTCTTCTCAAACTAATTTCGATCCACGCATTAGAAAAATATTCATACTATCCATTTTTAAGTAAGTCAAACGACTACTTTTACTTTAGTATATTTCATTTCATATAAATACCTGTAAATCGATTATTTTTAAATATGAGGCCCTCCCAAATTTGGAGCCTAAGGCACAAGCCTTAGTAGCTAGATCATTAGAGCTGGCCATGTTTACAAATGAATTTTGTACTTCACTTAAAAAATAATAAATGAAGTATATTTTTTTACTATAATAACAATAGCATTTTCAAGTCTTGAGAAATGATTTGGAGGATGAATAATTAATGATAAGGACAAAACAGAATTTTTTTTTATTTTGCTAAAATGGACAAGTAAAATTAAAATATATTTTTGATATAACATTTAGTAATATCAGAAATTCTTGTTTGGAAAATGATGAAGAAAGGACTAAGTTTAAAGTACTACATTATAGTCCATGGTTTTTATTTGGTCACTTCCTATCAGTACAACGGTGGAAACCAAACTTACTTTGTAGCAATGGAAGCTGATAGTATGGCTCCGTCTACCACAATTTCCAACCGAGTTAATTCTACGATGGTATTATACTGAAAACAGGAAAAAATTGGGAGTACCATTGGTAGATTATTAAAAATTGACGCTTGTGCATCTTCTACACTAAGAGGTCGTTATGCAAGACTTTGCGTAGAATTGTCATTAGAGGAACCTGTTATCCCTTTCATCCATATTGGAAGTCACAAGCGACACGTTCAATATGAGGGTGAGAATTTTTTACGTAAAAATTATGGGAGGCTGAGCCATGCCTGTGCCAACTACATTAACAAGCAGCACAATTTCCCAACCAAATGAATGCAACAATGTCCGGGAGATCAGTGGAGAAGTGTGACAGACGGTTAATTTTTTCAAGAAAAAGAGAACCAATCGGAAAGGGAACGAGGCAATCCAACAGTCAGGTACAATCACTAAACTTCGGTATGGGATACCAGGTAACTTTTTTACTCAACCTCTTAATACCAGCAACAACAACCCTAGTAATCAGAATAAGATCAAAATAAAGATCATTACTAATTATATTGATCTTTCTACACAAGATCACGCTACCAGGGGAATCAAGTTTCTTGCCTTGGATAATCCGCCTATGGATTTGGCATAGAAAAGAAACCCCTAGTTCAAAAATGATTCTAGATTTAAAGTTTTCTGACGTGGCATCTCATAACACTAACTATCACAACGTGTCTTTCATGAAGGAGTCTAGTTTAACTAACATGCAAATGCCTAAATTACCTACTGATGATATTAACGAGACTAAACTCATTAAGAATATCCCCCAACACAGTGTAGAAGACCCGTTAATCCCTATGGTTAACTACTCTAACATCACCAATAATGACAATATTACTTGCATGGAGGACGATGGTGTCCCACAAGAACTCCTTGGTAGCACAACTGGACAATGAAGACCAACACGTGCCTAGCCCTATTACTATACCAAATCCCTTTAAAATCTCATCGTCTACAAGGAACCAAAGCATGCAAGTAGACCCAATCATTACCAACCTATCTAATTCTACTACCTACTCAAATCTCTTCCTCTCCCACCAACATATCCTCTATAACTAATATAAATCAGTTTTCGGTAATCATCAATACGAAGAGACATAATGAAATAACAACTTCAAATAGGAATGACTCGACAAATAAGGAGGCACATGACAATAAGAGAGGTAACAACGACAATTAAGGCATATAAGAGCATGTTCAACAATAAAATATAGGACATGATTTGACAATATCTAATAAAGCCTGTGTACAGACTCGTCATTTCGTGTACACGTCTTCCATATAATTCAAATAAAGCAATCAACCCAAATCCTAGAGGTAATTTTCCGATACAAAGTTAGGCAAAATACTTACCTCAGACAAGCTAAATCAATCCCCTAATAAGCCTTTCCCGCTTAAATCCAACTCTGGACGGCTCGAATCTACCCAAAATAACTCAATACCACAAATACAAGCCATAATAATTAATTTCGGATAATAAAGTTTTAATCATTACAGAAAATTAAAAAGTCAACTCAAAAACTCAACCTCGGGCCCGCACCTCGAAATCTAGCCAAACTTATAAATTTCGAACACCCATTCAAATACAAGTCCAACCATACCAAAATTATCCAATTTCGATCTTTAAATCCTCATTTTATGGTTTAGGAAAGTTTTTACAAAAATCTTCAAATTCTCCAACTTAAATCACTAATTAAACGATAAAAACAAAGATATAATCATGCATAATGAACAAATCCTAGTCAAAAGCACTTACGCCGATCCAAACCTAGAATATCCCCTCCAAAATTACCCAAAACCTAGCTCTCTAAATCAAAAAGTGGGAAATGAAAGAAAACCCTCGAACTAGCCTGTTTCAACCCAGCGATATCTACATTTACGGACCATTTATCACATCTGCTACTCCGTTTCTATGGACTATTAGTCCAGGGCTCCCACTTAAGCCTAGGAATTCCGCTTCTATAGCCAATATAGCACACCTGCGCTTTCGCTTCTGTGAAAAAATGGCCTCACCTACGGTCCCTCACCAAAGTCAAATATCCGCATCTACGGAGCATTGCCCGCTTCTGTGATTGCCCATCTGCGCGCTCTTGTCTGCACCTGCAGACCCAACTCCCCAAGACCATCCTCGTACCTGCGGCCATACAGCCGTTTTTGCAGCGCCGCACCTGTAACCCAATTAGTGCAAGTGCGAAAGCACCAAACTTCAGCAGTTCATCAATTCCTTTTAGGTCTCCAATCGATCTAAACTCAATCCGAAACACGCCTGGGCCCCCTGAGACCTCGTTTGAACATACCATCAAGTCCCGAAGAACAACATGAACCTACTCGAGGCCTTAAATCACATCAAACAACATCAAATCTATGGATCACTTCCCAATTCAAGCCTATTGAACCAATGAACATTCCACTTCTAAGAACTAATGCCGAATCATATAAAATCAACTTTGAATGAGCTCAAATTTTGCATGCGAGTCCTAATTGACACAATGTACCTATACCAACTCCCAGAATCACAATAAGATCCTGATATCAATAACATCAACCCACGTTCAAAACAATCAACCTTTAAAACCTTCAACTTTCCATTTTTTGCCAAAAACCACCAAATCAACCTACGGACCTTCGAATTAACATCCAGACATACACCCAAGTCCAAAATCACCATATGAATCCATCAGAATAATCAAAACTCCATTCCGGAGTCGTCCACATAAAATTCAAACTCCAGTCAACTCCTTCAACATAAGCTTTCAACCATGGGACTAAGTGTCCCAATTCACTTCGAAACTCACACAAAATCAAACCAACCACCTCGACAAGTCACATAACCACAAATGAAAATAGAAGAGGTAAAAAATAGGGGAATGGGGCTATAATACTCAAAACTACCAGCCGGGTCGTTATATTCTCCCTCTCTTAAAACAAATGGTCATCCTCGAACGAGTATAGACACATACAAGAAGTGCTGAAAAGGTGAGGATAATGGTTGTGCATATCGTGATCGGTCTCCTAAGTGGCCTACTCGACTGGTTGAACCCTCCATTGAACATTTAGTGAAGTAATGTTCTTTGACCTCAGCTTTCGGACCTTCCTGTCCAAGATGGCAATCGGCTCCTCAAAATAAGTCAAATCCTTGTCCAATTAGAGTGAGTTGTAACCTAATACATGTGAAGGAGCACCGTAAAACTTTTGGAGCCTGGAAACACGGAACACCCGATGAACTATAGATAAGCTGGGTGGTATTGCAAGTTTGTAGGCCACCTCACCAACTCTCTCGAGGACCTCAAAAGGACCAATATACCTAGGGCTCAACTTTCCCTTTTTCTTGAACCTCATCACACCCTTCATGGGTGAATCTCTGAGCAAAACCCTCTCTCCCACCATAAATGCTACATCATGAGCCCTACAATTAGCATAACTCTTTTGTCTAGACTATGTTGTACAAAGCCGATTCTAAATCAACTTGACTTTCTCCAAGGCATCCCAAACCAAATCAATGCCCAACAACCTACCCTTACCTGGCTCAAACATACTAATTGGAAAATGGGACTGTATCCCATATAAGGCGTCATAAGGAGCCATTTGAATACTCAATTGGTAACTATTGAAGCGAATTCTGCAAGCGGTAAGCATTGATCCCATGAACCCCAGAAATTCATAGCACAAGCACGTAACATATCCTCCATGATCTGGATGGTGCGCTCGGACTACCCGTCCTTCTGGACGTGGAATGTTGTACTCAACTCAACCCGCTTACCTAACTCATGTTGCACGGCTCTCCAAAAGTGCGATGTAAACTGACAGATATAGATCTGAGCTAGCTGCTCTAAAGAATAAGTACTCACCAAAAGAATGAAATGTACCAACTTGGTCGTCTTATCCGCAATAACCCCTACTGCGTCAAATTTCATCAAAGCCTGTTGGAGCCCAACAATAAAATCCATGGTAATATGCTCCCACTTCCACTCGGGAATCTCAAGTCTCTGAAGCAAACCGCCCTATCTTTGATGCTCGTACGTCACCTGATGATAGTTCAAGCATCGAGCCACATATTCCACTATATCTTTCTTCATTCTCCTCTATAGATAGTGTTGCCTCAAATCCTGATACATCTTAGTAGCACCTGGATGAATGGAGTAACGCGAACTGTGGGCCTCCTCAGGGATCAACTCACACAACCCATCCACATTCGGCACACATATCCGGCCCTGCATCTGCAATACCCTGTCATCTCTAATATAAACCTTCTTGGCATCGCCTCGTTGCATTGTTTCCTTAAGGACAAGCAAATGGGGGTCGTCATACTAACGCTCACTGATTCCCTCATACAAATAAGATCAAGAAACCACGCAAGCAAGAACCCGACTAAGCTCCAAAATGTACAATTTCACAAACAAATTAGCCAAGGCCTGAACATCCATGGCTAGTGGCCTCTCATCTACCGGTAAATATGCCAAACTGCCCATACTCTACGCGTTCCGACTTAATGCATTGGCCAGTACATTGGCCTTTCTGGGATGATATGGTATGGAGATATCATTGTCTTTAAGCAACTCTAACCATCCCCGCTACCGCAAATTAGGGTCCTTCTACTTGAACAGATGCTGGAGACTCCAATGATCGGTATAGACCTCGCATGAAACGCTATACACATAATGCCTCCAAATCTTTAATGCGTGAACAATGGACGCCAACTCTAAGTCATGCATATGCTATTTCTTCTCATGAACCTTCAAATGCCGGAACGCGTAGGCAATTACCCAACCATCTTGCATAAACACTGCACCAAGTCTAATACGCGACGCATCACAACATACAGTGTAAGACCCCGAACCTATAGGCAACACCAACACTAGGGCTCTATTCAAAATGAAAGCTCGCCTCACTCTCCTCAGACAATTTGAAAGGACCACCCTTCTAGGTCAATTTAGTCAAAGGTGCAACAATGGATGAGAAATCCTCTACAAAGGTGATAACACACGGCCAAACCAAGGAAACTTCGAATCTCAGTAGCTGAAGATGATCTGGCCAACTCTGAACTGCCTCAATCTTCTTCAAATCTACCTTAATCCCCTCACTAGATACCATATGACCGAAAAATGCCACTGAATCAAGCCAAAACTCACACTTGGAGAATTTTGCATATAACCTCTCTCCTTCAAGGTCTGGAGCACGATTCTCAAATATTTCTTATGATCCTCCCAGCTTCGAGAAAATACCAATATGGCGTCAATGAATACGATGAAGAAAGAATCAAGATATGGTTGAAATACACTGTTCATCAGGAGCATTTTAGGCATTGGTCAACCCAAATGACATCACTAAAAACTCATTATGACCATACCAAGTCTTGAAAGCAGTCTTCGAGATACCCGAATGCCGCATCTTTAGCTGATGATACCCTCACCTCAAATCAATCTTTGAACACGCTCTAGCACCCTAAAATTGGTCGAATATGTCATCAATGCGCGGTAGTGGGTACATGTTCTTCATTGTAACCTTGCTCAGCTGCCTAATCAATACATATTTGCATAGTACCATCCTTCTTCTTAACATACAGAACCAGAGCACCCCAAGGTGAAACACTCAGTCAAATGAAACCCTTATCAAGCAATTCCCGATGTCTATAACTCCTTCAACGCCACTGGTGCCATACGATATGGTGGAATAGAAATGGGCTGAGTGACCGGCACCAAGTCAATACAAAAATCGATATCCCTATCTAGCTGCATGCCTAAATGGTCTGCTGGAAATACATATGGGAAGTCTCTCATTACCGAAACTGACTCAACGGTAGGAGTTTCAGCACTAACATCTCTCTCAAAGGCTAGATATGCCTTGCACCCCTTCTCAAAAATTCTCTTTGCCTTAAGAAAGACAAAACCCTTCTAGGAATATAATCCAATGTACCCATCCACTCCAACCGTGGCAAACCTGGCATAGTCAATGTCATGGTCTTGGCATGACAGCCCAAAATAACATGATAGGGTGACAACCAGTCTATCCCTAGATCATATCAAAGTCTACCATATTGACAAGAAATAGATCAACTTTGGTCTCTTAACCACCAGTAGGGAATAAACACGATCGATAAATGCAGTCCACAACAATAGAATCCCCCACAGGCATGGACACACATACAGGAGCACTCAAAGAATCACGAGATATATCCAAATAAATAGCAAATTAAGATGACACATATGAGTAAGTGGAACCCGGATCAAATTAAACTGAGGAATCCATGTGACAAGCTGGAACAATACCTGTGATGACAGCATCTAAAGCACCAGCCTTCGTCCGACACGGAAAACCATAGAAACAGGCTTGTTCTCCCCCACTAAGGCGACCTTTACCTACTTGGCCTCCACCCCAAGCTGGTGGTTCAGATGGGGAAGAAAGGGAGCAGAAACATAGTCTGTAAACCCTATGGACCCTGTGGAATCCGTGGAGCCTGTGTAGCCTATAGAGGTGCACCTCTCCTGAGTCTGGGGCAGTCTCTCACCATTTGTCTGTTATCACCACACTTGAAATAAGCTCTCAGTGGGAACGACTGCTGAAAGTGTCTCTGGCCTGTTCAGCTAAGCTGACCGCTAGAGGCATCTCGTGTGGGAGGTGCAGTAGAAAGTGGTTGTGCATAGTGGGAAACCTGAGACTTCGAAATACCCCGTGAACTCCTAGTAGTTAGAAGTGGTGAATGAACTGGGCTGCGCACATAAACTCTATCGTTGCAGGCTCAGTTTGGAGCGTAGGCACCAATATATCATCCAAAATCTCGAGGACTCTTGGCCTCCATATCCTCCCTATCCTCGCCCCACATATGCTCTAACCTACGAGCGATACACAACCTACTGAAATAGAGTATCTATCTCCAACTCCCGAGCCATGTCAAATCTAATACCAGGACTAAGCCCCTCAATGAATCTACAGATCCTTTCTCTGGCTATGGAAACCAAAGCAAGCACATGTAGGGACAACTCACTGAATCTGAGGGCATACTTCGACACTGACATGGTCCCCTGACACAGCTTCTCAAATTATGTGCGCCATACATCCTGAAGTTCCTGGAGAACAAATTCTCTCATAAACATCTCTGATAACTAAACCTAAGTGAGTGAGGCTTCATCAGCTGGGCTACCCTCCTCGTAAGCCTATCACCACCTGTAGGTTACTCCTGACAACTTAAAAGTAGTAAAGGTAACTATGCTCGTGTCCACAATATCCATGGTGCAGAGGATCATACTTCTTGAACCTCTCAAGTCTCAACTGCTCCTCCTCAAATGCCTTTGCCCTGACCTCGGGCAAAACCGAAATAACAGGCTATGCTGGCATGACTCCTGAGACCTGATCAACATGGAGCCACTCTCTGGAGTACGTGCCGTAGAAGTTTGAGCTCCTTCCCAGTTTGGGATGTAGCTAGTGCAAGGGGAATCAAATCCCGCCATAGCTATACTGTCAAACATGCTCGAAAATTGTCCTAGGGTATCTTGAAGTCCATGGGTGACAACAGGCACCTCAGGTGCCTATCCCAACCGGTGCTACTAGTAGCTCCTCAGTTACTGCTAGGGCAGGTGCTCTGGCTGCAGCACGTGCTCCTCCTCGGAATCTACCCCAGCCCCGGCCCCGGCCTCTCGCGACTCTATCAGGGGGCACGGGTGTCTGATCCTCTGATCCAACAATGCGCGTCCCCACCATCTATGAGAGAATAGAGAGACAAAAACTTGACTTTCGAAGTCAACAAATTCTCACTATAAGGAGCAAAAGAAGTGGAATTTTCCTAACAGTTCCGTGGCCTCTTGAAGATAAGTATAGACGTCACTGTCCCATCTACAAGCCTATACTAAGCTTGCTTATGACTTATAGCACCTATGAACCTACAACTCTGAATTGTCACGAATGCCAATTTCCCCACCTTAGGACATCATGATGGCACCTATTCTCTAAGATAGGTAAGCCTAACATTCATTGATAGCTTAACAGAAATAAACAACTAAGGTAGTAAAATAAACCGATAAAGATTTTGATCTACAAAATGTTCTAAAATCTCTAATACAACATTGTTTGATAATAGCATAAACAGTAGTAAAGGAAATAACAGAAGGTGACTCCGAGGCCTGCGACTGTCGAGCAGGTATAACTTGAAGTCTTTCGGAAATAATTGTACAATCACTGGCGTCCGGCATGAGCATATGTACCTGGATCTGCAAAAAAATATGCAGAAGCATAGAATGAGTACACAACAACGATACATGGTAAGTATCAAGACTAACCTCGGTAGAGTAGTGACTAGGCCAGGTCAAGACACCTACTAGGATAAGAAAACTGAACAGAGCATAGTATAGTCTAATAATGGATAGTGAAGAAATAAATGACAATAAAGCAGTACAATAATGTAAGCTAACAACAAAATTTATGGCGGTAAAAGCAGCAAGAAGTGAACACAAGATGAGAACTACAAGTAATCAAATATGGAAAATACAAGTAAGACAATGAAGAAATCAACAAGAATTGTTCAACCAACAATCCTTTTTAATATAGGATGTACAACAAGAATCAATACCAAGGTATCAGACCTCAAAACCTCATTTCACAAATTACAATCACAATCTTCCATATATCACAGCATGTGTCTTGCATTTATTTTGAAAATATTTTTTTCCTGAGATAGCTACATGCGTTTTAGCCCCCTTATCTCACCGTGTGGCTTCTAATAATTCTCTTACTAGCAACACGCGTATAAATCTCACCTTTTCCCACCGCATGCATATAAGCCAATGTACACACTTGTCACTTCGTGTACATGTCTTCTACGTAATTGAAATAATGCAATCAACCCAAATCATAAGGGCTGGTTTCCCCGATACAGAGTTAGGCAAGATACTTACCTCAAACAAGAATCAATCCCTTAATATGCTTTCCCGCCTAAATCCAACTCTGGATGGTTCGAGTCTAGCCAAAATAACTCAATACCATAAATAGAAGCCGAAGGAAGCACTTGAAATAATAACGTTTAAATCTTTAAAGAAAATCAAAAAAATCAACACAAAAAGTCAACCCCGAGCTCGCAATTTGAAACCCGACCAAACTTAGAAATCTCGAATATGCATTACAATACAATTTAACCGTATTAAAATTATCCAATTCCGACATCAAATCGACCTTCAAATTCTCAATTTATGGTTTAGGAAAGTTTTTACAAAAATCCTCTATTTCTGAAACTTAAATCACTAATTAAATGATAAAAATAAAGATGGAATCATGAATAATGAACAAATCCGAGTCAAAACTACTTATCTCGATCCAAACCGTGAAGATCCCCTCCAAAATCGCCCAAAACAAAGCTCTCTAACTTAAAAAGTGGGAAATGAAGTAAAACCCTCGAACTAGCCTATTTCTGCCTAGCAATTTTCGTATCTGCAACTCCGCATCTACGACAAAACATCAGCAGACATATCATCATGAATGCAGCTCTCTCTTAAGCCCGGGATTTGAACTTCTACGGTCAATATAGCGCACCTGTGGTCCCTTGCCAAAGTCCAAAGTCGACATCTGTGGAGCATTGCCCGCTTCTACGCGCTCTTAGCACCAGACTTCAGCAGTTTAGCAATTCTTTATAGGTCTCCAATCGATTCAAATTCAATCTGAAACACACCCAGGACACCATCCGAACATATCATCAAGTCCCAAAATGCAACACAAATTTACTCAAGACCTTAAATCAAATCAAACAACACCAAATCTACGAATCACATCCCAATTCAAGCCTACTGAACCAATGAACATTCCACTTCTAGAAACTACTGCTAAATCATATCGCACCAACTCCGAATAAGATCAAATTTTGCATGCAAGTTCCAATTGACACAACTAACCTATACCAACTCTCGAAATCACAATCTGAGCCCGATATTAATAAAGTCAACCCTCAGTTAAACCTATCAATCTTCCAGACCTTCAACTTTCCAACTTTCACCAAAAAAGCACCAAATCAACCTACAGACCTTCGAATCAACATCCGTACGTACGCCCAAGTCCAAAATCTCCTCAAGTCATTGGCTCCATCAAAACTCTATTCTGTAGTCGTTTATGTAAAAGTCAAACTCCGGTCAACTCTTTCAACTTAAGCTTCCAACATTGGGACTAAGTGTCCCAATTCACTCTGAAACTCACTCAAAATCAAACCAACACCCCGGCAAGTCACATAACCTTAAATGAACATAGGAGAGGCAATAAATAAGGGAACAGGGAAACAATACACAAAATGACCGGACGGGTCGTTTCAAATTTAGACATATTTCCAAGTATAACAGTTAAATCCCAACATAGATAAGAACGTTTCAATTACCAACTAGCATTAAGAAAATACATCTCTATGCCTACATGTCAAATATGCATGTCAAGTAAACGATTTCAAAGTGATAACCTCAAGAACACCCTTACTCAGCTCACTCAAGTGCATGACTCACAAGCCCACTTCATTACACCCACACAATCACTAAGCATTGTACGGGTGCCTAGAAGCAATGCCCCTCAGCAAAGCACGTGTATATAAATCATTGTGTCTGTGCTCACTGCTAGTATGTCAAACTCTGGAGGGGGGATCCTATCCAAGTGTTAATCAAAAGCTAATATGGCCGGCTGCAGCATGCAACCTAATCTAAATAATAAGCCAATAACACATGTTGCAGCGTGCTGTGCGATCCACATAATAATAAAGCCAAGATGTCCTGTTGCGGCGTGTAGCCCGATCCATAGTAACACAATCAACACGACTCTATGGCCCACCTCTGTCATCAACCACTCAAGTCTCAAGAGCTCACAGTCTCATATCACTCAGCCCAAACCATACCACATAAAGAAACTAGCAACAACGTGTGATATAACAATGAATAATTAACAGAGACTGAGATATAATATGCAAAGAAGAATCATAACTGAGTATGTAACTTAAAGTTATACAATAGCTTAAAACAATATAAATAGCCTCATTAGGTCTCAACCAAATAAGCACATAGCCTAAACATAATTTCTAACAAGAATCACAGCTTAGATAATCAAACAAGGGAGAAACACATGGGTATAACAAGATATCATAGCAAAATGAGTCCGGTAATAGGTTAAAAGTCAACTCGGATCATGATCACACCGGTGCACGCCCACACGCCCTCACTTTTATCATGGGCAGCTTTCCAGCCATACCCTATGACCCCTAGACGCGCCCCGTGGTGTCTGGCAAGCCTCCCAATACCCAGTGCCACGGTCGACCCGGTGGTCTCGACAGCTCCAAGTGACAAGCGCACAGGCGCCTCTGTCGCCCATTGATAACCAGTGCAAGCGCCCAGCCACAGGCAAATACCCACAGCACCGCGCGTGCAGACAACGTGCGCGGACCCTGATGCTAAAGACAAAGTTGCTGCAAACGGACTTGTTTCTACCTTGTAGAAGACTAAGTCCTTTTCATTGTAAAAATAGAGTAGATTTATTTCATTTTCTTTTAGTATGCCCCTACAACTTCCTTAGGTAAAGTCATGTAACTTTGGTTTATTTTTTTTAACCATTATTAAAGGGGGATCAAGCATTCAAAACTTTCTAGAAAGCAAACAATTCTCTGTACTGGTGTTTCTCCCCCTCGACACCCCGTAGCTTTTCTGTAATAGCTTTCATTTATGCAATCAATCATTTTTTCATTCTCAATTTTCTTTGCTGTTCTCAGTTCCTCATGATATTGATCCCGTACGGCACTGACAATCTAGTCTAACGTACGGAGGAGACCTCAGTTGACGGACAACAATCGTACTGACATCGATTGCTTAGCCTTACATTGCCCTTCCAAAGGATCTCAGGAAGGCTCCACGTAATGGTTAGTATCAGAACCTAGGCTCGACATCGGACGAGGGATAACATTGCAATTACCACCATTTCTGACCATGGTGAATCATAGGGATCGCATCGCGACCCTTAAGGAGATGGTTGACGCATTATGGGCCATCGTGGGAATGGTGCCCGATCTAAACACCAGTCTAGTGCAAGGTTGGACGACCTGGATCGTAGGATGCAGCAGGCCGAAGTTGACATAGAAAACATCAGCCGTGACTCTAAAGGAGACCAACAAATGGCAGCCACAGAGGCAGCCGAAATTTTTGGGAAATTTGAGGGCCTCCAGCAAGAGCTTGCCAAAGATTTAGCCCACAGGGCACAAGAGGCAGACAGGGTGACTGCCATGCAAAAAACTATAGACAACTTGATAGGTCAGCTCAACATTGTCAATGCTGCTTTACAAGATCCGCTTCGAAGAGGAAGGAACCAAACCGGAGGTGCTGTGAACTTCGCCCCCGCGACACAAAAACTGAAAATTCCTGAGCCAAAGCCACATAGTAGTGCTCGGAATGCCAAATAAGTGGAAAACTTCATCTTCAATATCGAACAATACTTTGATGCCGTGGGAGGCCTAGAAAAAGCATAGAAGGTGGCAACTACTGCCATGTATCTTCAGGGTGATGCTAAACTCTGGTGGCGGGTGAAATACGAAGCCATCAGGGCCGGTGAAGATACTCTCGACACATGGGCGAAACTAAAGGCAGCCATACGCCTGCAGTTCTTCCCCAAAAATTTTGAGTACAATGCCAGGAGGAAGCTACGGGAGCCCCGCCAGACCAAATCAGTGCGGGACTACGTGTGAGAATTCTCCGCACTCATGCTGAGCATACGCGACATAGGGGACAAAGACAAACTCTTCAATTTCCTGGAAGGTTTGAAACCCTATGCCCGTTTGAAACTCCAAAGACAAAGGGTAGACACGTTACCTAAGGTGATCCAAGTAGCGGAATGCCTTGGGGATTATCAAGTGAAAGCTCGGAAGGATAGCCTCAACAGCCTGTCAAAGGAGAATACAAAGGGGGCCATCTGAGTACTGGTGGCCTAAGCAGAAGTGAAGGAGATTGGAGTGCAACCAAATCTAAGGCTCCCTCCTCAGGCAGTACTAGCACTGCCTCTAACAATAACGATCGGGGGAGGAAACCCCCTTAGGATGCCGTCATTATGGTGGACCATATTGGAATAATGAATTCCCACATGCGTAGATGAATTCCAATTAAGCTGTTGATGATGGGACAGATGACGAATCCGATGATGCGGATCAGACCGAATCGGTAGGTGCCTTCAATGCAATAGTTGGCTCTTTTTCTGAAGCCTTAGCGGGAACCGGTGCTAGTATCCGTAAGAAGAAGGAACCCTGCCCAATCAACAAGAAATGGAAAAATAAGGCAAATGAGAGGACTCCTCCTAAAAAAGAGAGAACCTTAATGTTTGTCGAGATGAAGGTAAATGGCAAACCCATTCGGGCGTTAATAGACACGAGTGCGACCCACAACTATTTAGCCTTGACTCAGGTGGAGCGCCTTGGCCTAGT
Organism: Nicotiana obtusifolia; assembly: GCA_002018475.1. Classification (NCBI taxonomy): domain Eukaryota; kingdom Viridiplantae; phylum Streptophyta; class Magnoliopsida; order Solanales; family Solanaceae; genus Nicotiana; species Nicotiana obtusifolia. The sequence goes on from MCJB01030648.1 coordinate 28,941, forward strand.
TGTAGGAAAGGGCGGAGTTCGTGTCAAGGCAATCAACTCACCCCTCAACCAGTTGGTGGAATAGCCAGAGATGTACCAGTGAAACTTGGACCTTGTGAAGGAAAATTCAACCTGCGGATGGTGGTCATAGACGACTTCGTGTTGATAGCGGAGTTGGAATTCCTGAGGCAAACCAACACCATGCCCGTGCCGTATACAAACATGATATTGATGATGGGTAAAAATGGGGCCAAGCTCTGCACCATCCCGTGCATGCCCATGAAGATGGCCGCTGAAAACATCTCGGCTTTGCAGTTGAAGAAGGGGGTCAAAAGACATGAACCTACATTCTTGTCTACCCTCTACCTTGAAGATGTAAAACGCTCCTCGGGTCCTCTTCCTGCACCCGTGAAGGAGCTGATACTGGAATTTGAAGATGTCATGCCACAAGACATGCCAAAGAGACTCCCGCCTAGGAACACTGTGGATCGTGACATTGAGTTGGTGTCGGGTGCGAAGCCACATGCCCGGGCATCGTACAGAATGTCACAACCCGAACTCACTGAGCTTCGGAGACAATTGACGGAAATTCTAGACACAGGGATCATCGTACCCTCCGAGTCCCCATACGGGTTCCCTGTGCTATTCCAAAAGAAATACAATGGGAGTTTACAACTCTGAGTGGATTACCGGGCTCTAAACAAAATCACTGTGAAGAACAAGTATCCTATCCCCTCATGGCAGACTTGTTTGACAGATTAGGTGGTGCAACGGTGTTCACCAAAATAGACCTGAAAATAAGTTATTGGCAAGTTCGGATCACAGAGGACGATGAACACAAGACGACGTTCGTGATAAGATATGGGTCATACGACTTCCTGGTTATGCCATTCGGCTTGACAACTGCACCGACAGAAAACTTCATGTAGGATCCAGATGTTGAAGGCAAAATCTTGGGAAGTAAGAAAAAGATTTTTGTCTTGAAATCCAAGTGAGTTCCACCAATCTCTGAGGATTCCTGAGAATCGTGATGTGAGTTCTGACAGGATGACATACTTTTCTCTTTCTGCTAAATTTTTGGTCACCATCCAAGTATAGAAGTCTTGGATCCTCTGAGGCCATTTTGAAACTTTGACGTCGTCTAAGGTGAAAGTATGGAAACCAGTTCCAACGGGCTTGGACGCCATGGGCTCATATCTTCTTTCTGGGATTGGCTCATCTGTCATGCCTTCTTGTTCGTCATCTATCTCAGATACCTCTGGCTCTCTGGGCTGATTGACAAATATTGGGGGATTGTCATCTTCGGAAGAGTTCGTCATGGATTCATTGCTTGATTGAGAGCTATCTTCCAGTGATTCATCTTCTGATGAATGCAGAGATTCAGACCATGTAGTATCTTCATCTGATATGTGTCTTGGTTGGGAGACATAGAGGTCTGGAGCCTTCTGGTCTGAAATCATCAGTTTTTCTCTGATACCATAGTATAAAGAACAAAGCAAGGGACTCCGTGAAAGCAAGCCTAATCGTAGGAACGACACCACAGTACGAGAAAAAAAGCAAGAGACTCGAGGAAAGCAAGCTTAATCATAGGTACGAAAGTTTCCCTACAAAAAAGGGGGCTGGCTCTTGCCAAGCTACCCAAATTTTTCCTTGAATTCACATATTGTAGATGTAAAAATCAATGGGTAATCAATATGTAACAACAAAAGTGATTAATCTTCACTTACCTCCACAATTTTGGTGAAAAGTGCTCCAAAAATTCACCCTTAGCCGAACTCCATAACTCCAAAAATGAGAAAAATACCAGACCCTTCGATATATGTAGTTTGCCCAGCAAAACCGCACCTGCAGCCAATAATATCGCACCTGCGATGCTGCGTCTGCGGAGAATCTATCGCAGATGCGGAATATCATTAATCCCCGACCATCTGCTTCTGCGGATCACACATCGCACATGCGAAAACGCACATGCGCGTCTTCATCCGCTTCTACGGACCTCCTTGCCAACAGAAAGTCAGCAAATGTGCATCCGCTCTTGTGCTCCTACTCGCAGATAAGGAATTCCTTCGCACTTGCACTCCCAGAAAGCCTCCACTTTTGCTCGGACATGTGCACATATGACCGCTTCTACGGCATTGCATCTACTATCAAGCCCTCCACAGATGCGAAAACATCAGAACCCATAAATCTTCAACAACCTCTCTAAGTCAAACATTGGTCGAATCTCAACCCGAAACATACCCGAGGGCCCCAGGACCTCGGCCAAATGTACCAACAAGTCCTAAAACACAATTTGAACATACTCGAAGCTTTAAATCACATCAAACAACACCAAAAATCATGAATCCCACCCCAATTCAACCTATGAAATAACGAACTTCCAACTTTTAAAACTTATGTCGAACCATATCAAATAAACTCCGAATGACCTCCAATGTTCCACACAAGTCATAAATTACACAATGGACCTACTACAACTCCCAGAACCAAAATGCGAACCCGATATCAGCAAGGTCATCTCTCGGTCAAACCTCCCAACCTTCCAAACCTTCAACTTTCCAACTTTTGCCAAAATGCATCAAATCGACCTATGGACCACCAAATAAACATCCGAACATACGCCTATGTCCAGAATAACCATACGAAGCTATCAGAACCAGCAAATATCCTTCCGAGATCGTCTACACACAAGGCAAACTTCGGTCAACTCTTTCAACTTAAGTTTTCAACCTTGAGACTAAGTGTCCCAATTCACTCCGAAACCATCCCATAACCAATCCAATAACCCGAAAAATAATATAACCACAAATGAATATAGAAGAGGCAATAAATAGGGGAACAAAGCTACAATACACAAAACGACCGGCCGGGTTGTTATATGGATTTAGTCACTTTTCCTCACTAATTTTGGAGCATGGGAAGAGGCATTTTTCGAGGAGATTTTGATCACGACTTTGGGGGTAAGTGATTTCTACTCATTTTTGGAATTATTTCATGAATCTAAATGAATTATTAGTGCCTAAAATATGAAATTTTTTAATGATATTTTGGATTTTGACTACACTTTAAGAGAGCGAATTTTTGAGATTAAATGGTCGATTTGGACTCGGTTTTGGAATCGAATCACATATTTTGAGTCGCCAGGTTATGAGAAATTGAGATTTCATATTGATTTTGAATTTCAGGCACGTCGCCCCAGGTTGGCTTTTCTTGACTTTTTGTGAGAATTTTTCAAAGATCGAAACTTTATTAATCGGGATTTCTTCTTATGACACAGATGATGTTTCATTAAATTCGAGCTAGTTGGAGGTTATTTCTCATGGAAAAATGATATAGGAGCTTTGTCCTAGCTCGGATGTGACGATCTGATAGGTTATTTTGAGTACTAGCCTTAATTTTTGTATTCCGAGACCTCTCATAGCTTCATTTGATGTTTATTAATTTACATGAATAGTCCATGTCGATTTTTGGAAAGCTTTTATAGAAATTTGAAAGAAAATGTGATTTTTAACCTAAATGAGGCTAGAGTTGACCAATGTCAACACTTTTGGTAAACGACCTCGAATCGGTATTTTGATGATTCCGATAGGTTCGTCTGATCTTTTGGGACTTGTACGCACGGTTGGTTGGGGTCCCAGGTGATCCGAGTATATTTCGACGCATTATGTAAAATAATTTGAAGAATGAGTTTTTAAGTTGAAATATTAAATATTGATTATCGATTCTTTTTCTTTGATATTATTTTGATGATTTGAGGTAGGGAGAAAGTATGTAAAATGTTATTACACTTGTGTGCATGTTTGAATTGTAGCCTGAGGGGATCGGATGAGTTTCAAATGTGTTAAAAATGTTATTGAACTGCTGTTTGAAAGGAATCAGATGCATCATGTCAGCAGGTGTCCCAATTGCAATGACCCACTCGCAATTGCGAGTCCCGCTTTTACGAAGTTGGACTTATAAATATGACATCTGGGGAGGAGATGTGATCTTCGCATTTTGAAAGTGGCAGTTGCAAATGTGAGTTGGGGGATTCGCTTTTGCGATGGGGAGGTCGCAGATGCGATTAGAAGCTAGGCTGGATAGTCTTTGCAATTGCAAAGGATGTCTCACTTCTGCGAGTAAAGGGTCAATCGCAAATGCGATCATTATGTCTCAAATGCGATATCTGAGGGGCCGGGAAGTTGTTCGCTTTCGTGAATATTGGTTTTCTTTTGCGAACAAGAGTTCATAATTGTAATGTCTGCAGCTGGGCAAAAGAGGGAAAATCTGGGACTTAGCTAATTTTTTACACCATTTCTCAACCCTAAACACTCTAGAGGTAATTTCTGAAGAACTTTTCTCCCCAAATTCATTGGTAAGAAACTCTAACTCATTTTATATCAGTTCCCTATTATTTTTCATGAATTTTTAACATCAAATTTATGAATTTTATGGTAAAAATTAGGGGTTTTGGTAGAATATAGGAATTTTATAAAATCGAGATTCAGACCTTAATTTGAGGTCAAATTTTGAAACAAATCATGTATTTGTGATTGGTGGTGAATGGGTAATTAGGATTTGGTCCGAATCTCATATTTCGACCAAGCGAGCCTGATATTAACTTTTGTTGGCTTCTTCAAGAATGATCAAAATTGATTCTTTTTCATTCGTAGGTAGTTTCTAAAGATTATTTTGGATTGTTTGGTTGATAATTTGATAAATTTGGTTGGTTTGGAAACTTGTTCAAAAGGTAAAGCCATGATTGATTGTTGATTATATTGCGGAAAGAGGTAAGTGTCGTGGTAACCTTGAATTGAGGGAAATAGGATCTGATTGGCCTATTTGCTACTTGATTTTATGTGTGGGGATGGAATATGTAAAAGGTGACAAGTGTACATACATTGTCAAAGGTTAAGCATGGGAGGTGGGATTTTAACTATGCATTTTAGCTATACCATGTTTTCTTTTACTATGTGCTACTATTCATACCATGCCTTCATTGTTACTTGTCTTTAATTGTTAAATATATGTATTCCTTGATACATGCTCTCTTTTGCTACATGTTCCATTTATCCATGCTTTTAGTCGTTGTCTGTTCTTACTTGTTGTATGCCTTTAATTATCTAATTGTCTTGACATGCTTCTATTTCGCTCCAATTTGATATATTAGTTAACTTTAGAGTATTTACTTGCTTTGGCTCTAACGAGCTGGGAACAAACACTTAAATTATGCTCGCTAGTCAAAGATAGTATAGTATAATATCGTATCCACAGGGATTGGAGTTAAACAGTATTTTCGTAGTACATAGCTTGATTGCTATCCAGGAGAACCAACACTTGAGATTTTTATGATTTCTAACTAAAATTAACTAAGAATCTAAAGCTATTGACTAATGACTATCGCAACAAAGGCAAGCAAGAAAGTTTATCAGTGGGAGAAAATAGGGGTTGATAGGATAGGTGCAAGATAGTTGTTTGGGATCTAACTCTAGGTAATTCACTTCTAATGTTTAAGTGAGTCTCTCGAATTCACTCAATTATTAGTTCAACCGTTCAGAAAAACCTCCTCTCTCGATTAAGTCATAACCTCACAAGATGAACCAATTTAAGCACGTGAAGATACGCAAGAATGCGTAGTGGATTGGTCTTTAGGAGAACCTCTTTCGATTATCCTCCTAACTAGGTTTAATTAATGATTCAACTAGCCTCTTTCAATTACTTAGAAGAATTTATGAACTCAACCAACAATATAATGCAAAAATATCATAAGTTATGCCTCTCTCGATTACATGAACGAGTGAATATAGATGCAATAATTAAATCATCCAAAAATGTTTAAATACATAAAACTAGAGTTATAATCCACAAACAATAATCAATACACCAAATCCATCAAACCCTAAAGAGAACTACTCCATAGATATGGAGCAATTAATCACAAATAAAGTTAAAGTAGAGAAAAACATAAATTCGATCCAAACTTGGGTCTTGAGTGAGGAAGGAATGATTAAATCCTTGTGCTCGTGTTCTTTCAACTCCTCCTTGACCTCCTTTGGTCGAATTTATATCAAAAGTCCAGAAAATAATATTTTTCTATGTATTTATTCCATGTAGGGTCGGGCCTAGACGAAATCACCTTCTCGTAGCTGAATTAGGATTTTCACTTTGTAAACATTGCACAGGAGCACCGCATGGGGCGACGCGCCACGCGGGGCATTAGTGGGGAAATCCACAGGAGTTGGTTCTAATAGGCAGCAGGATTTTGTACAACCGCGACAGTAGACTTTTCTCAGAGTACGATTTTTTCGTGCGTTTTGACGTCCAGACTTTGTCCTAGACCCCCAAACACGATCCCGGCATAATCACTCCTACAAGGCATAAAACATACAATAAGTTCATAACACTATTAGTTAAAGCTCAAACATGAATAAAGTGCAGTAAATTAGAGTGTAACAGGCGACTAAAATACGCAATTATAGCCTACCATCAACACCCCACACTTAAACCTTACTCGTCCCCGAGCAATCCAACTACACTTTATATAGATACGACCTTTTTCATCTCAAATAACTTATCACACCAAATATATTTAAAACAGACTAAGCACAATACTGTGACATCCTAGCCTCAAGATTTTCTCAAAAGCACCACTTAGTATTTATAACCCGCTTACTTACTCTAACACAGAGGTCAAGCATTACTTATCCTTCAGGAATTAAGTGCCGTCTCACAAAAACAGAGAGTAGTTCCACACACAATAGATATTCAGAACAATTAGGAACTCAAGATAGAAAGAAGTCACTCACTCTCAGAAACAACATTCATATGCCACAAAAGACGTACCATAAGCTTGCCCGTAGTGTACTACTATACTAATTGAGCTCATTCAGTCTAGGATCAAGTAGGACTTTAATTGGTTTTAATGTAGGCTGCGGGACGGGTAGGATACATTTATATATAAGAGTGACTACACCTCCCTAAGCACTTTAATACATACATTTCATTGTTCAAAACCCCACACGTATGTCAAACCATAAATCCACCCTTAAATCAACATATATCAACTCCCAACTTCTTTAAGCACAATTACATCAAGATTTACCACTATCGAGGAATATTTTTCACAATCATACAATTATTTTTTTTCTTTCTTTTGCAATTCAAGTGGCTCTTACTTTTTCAAGACAGTGCATCTTTCCTTATTTCATTAGTTCCACTCAAAAGCCAAACTAATCACCTGACGCTTCAGCTTTTGCAAAGTTCATATCAAATTCAAGTGCTCACGAGAGATGAAATATTTCAAATAGATGGTCAATTAAAATAAATGGGTAAGGCTTGTAACGTGGTTGTCAAGGGCAAGTTCTAGAGATCAAATGCAATGCACAAAATAACAAAAAATCTCACACACATGGCACATAACCCACTCAGGATCAGAATCATCAAGACACTCTAGTCAAAGCAGTTATGCAAATTTAAGATCATACAATTTAAGGTACTTATACAAGAGTCAAAAACTGACCCTAAGCCCCACAACTAAAGCACTTACTATTCTCAAGGCATAATAAAGTCAACAGATATCGTTTTCATTTCAGATCATAGCACAAGGTTTCCTACTCCTAAAAATAAAAACTAACTACACCCGATTCAAACAAAACCCTTAGAAAAGAATAACGGCACAAAGAAAAACAAAGGGGGAATTATTACACTACCTAACAAAATAAAATCTTTTTATCTTTTTCTTTCGACTCTAATCCTTCAAGAAACCCGTCGAATGATATCCATCGTCGGGAAAAATCTATATTTTTTCAATTTTTATGTGTTTTTCAATTTTCCAACTACTACAACTAACTTTTCAATTTTTATGTTTTTTTCATTTTTCCAACTATTACAACTATAAAAGCTAACACATATACATACAACATACAATTATCCCCCACCCCACACTTTAAGTTGTGGCATGTCCCCATGATACAATTAAAAAGCATAAGGTAAAGGAAACTTCCCTAAGCATCTAGTCAGGATCTGAGTCAATGTCGGGCTCCATTCCTCGCCTTCGAACTAATGAGCACATCCATGCAGACAGCTTCTTCTCAGCCTTTTTGGGGTACACCCCGCACTTATATTTCTCACTCAGTGTAGCCTTCTCTTTTGAGCCCTTCATTTTCCACTCAACACTCGCAGCTGGTTTTTCTTTTTCTGCCCCCTTTTCTACATTCATATCAAAAGTCACCGTCTCCTCACTCACTCTAAGCATGAGTTTCCTCTCGTGTACATCTAATATAGCTCTACCCGTCGCTAAGAATGGTCTTCCTAAGATGAGGGGGATCTCTTGTTTTCCTCCATATTCACTATTATAAAGTCTATAGGAAATAAGAACTTAACCACCCGAACTAACACATCTTCCACTATCCCCTCGGGTATTAAAGTCGATTGGTCCACCAATTGCAGAGATATTGGCACCGACTTTATCTCTCCAATCTCCTTCTCCAGTTTCCTGTAAATAGATAGAGGCATCAAATTAATTGAGGTAATAGAATCACATAATGATATATTAAAATGAATAATTCCTACAGAACAAGGTATAGTAAAACTCCCTGGATCTCCACACTTTTGTGGGAGTTTGTTTTTTATGATCGCCTGCAATGCTCTGTGAGCTTGACCGCTGAGGTCTCCTCGATTTTCCTTTTCTTTGTAAAGATCTCCTTCAAGAATTTGGCGTAAGAAGGAATTTGTGAGAGCATTTCTGTGAATGGTAAGTTCACATGAACCTATTTCAGCACATCCAGAAATCTCTCAAACTTCTTGTCCAGCATTTTCCTATATAGCTTTTGAGGGAAAGGTAAAGCAGGTATATGTTTGCTCTCTTCATGTTCCTTCCTATTTCTTTTTCTTCCTTCTTCTTTTCCTCAGCTTTCATCAGGTCTTTCTTCTTTTTATCAACATCATTCTTCAGTTGCTCCCCACTTTCTTTTTCAAGTATCACCTCTTTTGGATCAGGGTGGGATCTTTCAACACTTGCCCACTTCTCGGAGTTACAGCATTCACTGTTTCTTTAGGATTCTTTTCAGTGTTAGAGGGGAGAGTGCTTGGAACCCTCTCAGATAATATTATTGCAATCTGTCCCACTTGTCTCTCCAGGTTTCGCAAACCAGTGCCCAATTCTTTGATAGCTACTCCATGAGCGTCCAGCCTCTCATCTGTCCTGATAATGAAAGCCTTCATTAGACCCTCAAGACCATGTTGAATAGGCTGTTGAGGCTGAAATTGCTGCTTCAGCTGATTTTGGTATGCTGGAGATCCTTTTCCCTGGGGTCTAGAGTTATTGTGTTGTCATGCATTTGCAGTAACCCAGGTGAACTCCATGAAAAACTGGGGTGCCTCTGACCCACTGCATTATAATTTCCCATAGCATTCACTTCCTCAGTTGAGGATTGACATTCATGAGTAGGATGTCCTCTTCCACATATATCACAAGCTGCATGAGGCTCTTTTTGTATTGTAGCTAAGATCAGCTTCCACATTTCTTTAGCCATAGCATCAAGTTGTACCTGCACAGATGTGTTAGCATCAACCTGGTGAACACATGTTGATCTTCTTCTTTCAGCACTCTCAGAAGGCCACTGATTTGCATCTTCAGACAACTCATCAAGAATTGTGACTATCTCCTCTGGAGTCTTCTTCATCAAAGGCCTCCATCTGCATTGCTCAATGTTCCACGTGAGGCTGGTGTCAATCCATCCCAATAGTCTTGGAGATGCATCCAGAGTTCAATTCCGCTATGTTTACACTTTCCGACTATTTCCTTAAACCTTTCCCAAGCTTCAAACATAGTCTCAATATCGTTTTGGCAAAAGTTATGGATTTCTCTTCTAAGCTTGTCTGTCTTAGCTGATGAGAAATATTTATTACGAAATTTTCTAGTCATCTCATCCCATGTTCGAATCGATCCATTAGGTAAGCTTCGAAGCCACTACTTTGCATCATCTTTGAGTGTGAAGGGGAATACCCTTAAGTAAAATGCATCTTGTGACACACCATTGTATTGAAAGGTGTTCATAATCTCCTCGTAGTCCATTAGATGGTTGTTTGGATCTTTGTTCACCTTCCCGTTGAAGATACAACAGTTTTGAAGGGTTTGAAAAAACCCTTACTTCAACTCGAAATTCTTCACTGCAATTGGAGGTGGTCTAACACTTGATAAACCTTGATTATAGACTGGTCTAGCATAATCGCCAAGTGGTCTCCCAGGCATGGGAGCTATATTTCTGAACCGGTCTGCACACAAAGGTTGATTTTGAGCAATTCTATGACCCCTCTCTTCTTCGAAGATAACCTGTGCACCTTTAATAGCTGCTTCTTCATCATCTTGTGCAGCTTGTTCTCGTCGTTGGGCTGCTTTTCTCGCAGCCAAATCTACATTATCATCACCATTTCCAGCCATATCTTCATTGGTTGAGGATTGCCAACCTTTTCTAACGTCTCGGTGAAATTCTTTTCCTTCCTCATCTGTAGCAACTGTTTTTCAATTTTTGGTTAGTATGGTAGTACTTCTTAGCAGAAGCTCGAGTCATGCACCACTCAAAACCTACCACCTGCACACAGACAAAGAACACCAAACGTAATAAGAGAAAAAAATAAAATAAAATAAAAATTCTTGAATTAGCACTACAAACTATTTCAAACACTATTGTTGCCAATACCCGACAATGGTGCCAAAATTTGACCAGCTCGGAACACACACTTAATTATGCTTGATAGTCAAACATAGTATAGTATAATATCGTATCCACAGGGATTGGAGTTAAACAGTATTTTCGTAGTTTCTAGCTTGATTGCTTTAGTGCTCGGATCCATAAGTTTGCACGACAAGAATTTCAAGAATATGGAGTTTTCCTAAAAAGGTTCCGCAGCCTCTCGAAGATAAGTACAGACGTCTCCGTACCTATCTGCGAGACTCTACTAAACCCGCTCATGACTCGTGAGACCTATGTAACCTAGGCTCTGGTACCAACTTGTCACGACCCTAACCCCGAACCCGGTCGTGATGGCGCCTCTCGTGAAGACAAGGCCAGCCAATTCAAACAAAATCTCATTCTAAGCGGTTAATTTACAAGAAAACAATAGAAGCAAATTTAATAACAGTAATTTGCGGAAATATAGCTAACCATTCCGACTACAGCCCAAACCGGGGTGTCACAAAGTCATGAGCAACTATGGACCCTACTACCAATCTAATATATATATATATATATATATATACAACATTTGGCACAATTGTTTGATAAGTGTGGAAATAGCAAGATAATAGAGATACGGGGCTACGGACGCCAACAGCTACCTGGTAGTCTCTAGATTACCGCCCTGACAGGAGAAGTCAATGCCTCGGAGCGGAACCAATAGCGCCTGAATCTGCACACATGGTGCAGGGATTAATATGAGTACTTCCAACTCAGTGAGTAATAATCATAAATAATGGCGGAAAGCAAGAAAACATAGAAAGCACAAGGCATTCTATAATGAAGCAGTTAAAACATCGTTCGCAATAGAAAATCAGTGAGAAATCCAAGTCAAATCTCTTTTCAACAAGTGAAAACATGAAATCCTTTTTGGTAAATAATGTAAAGTAAAATATCGCCCCTCGGGCTCAGTATCATTTAAAACACAGTATCGGTCCCTCGGTCATATCACATGGTACAATATCCTCCCCTCGGGCTATGTTTCACATCACAATATCAGCCCCTCGGGCTATATTTCACATCACAATGGGTACCCGCGCTCACTGGGGGTATACAGACTCCGGGAGGGGCCCCATACGGCCCAAGCGCAATATCATATCTCATGGTAGGCGTACCACCCGCTCCCATTTACATCATATCTTGTGGTAGGCGTACCACCCACTCCCATTTGCATCATATCTTGTGGTAGGCGTACCACCCGCTCCCATTTACATCATTTAAAATGTCATTTAAATCTCATAACTGAGTAAAAGTGGCTGAGTTGTAAAGCAGGGGAAAACAACAACGCTGAGTTCAAGTAATGAATCAAAACAATGAGGAAAGAGTGACAAATACCCCCGAAGGGTTCAAATAACCGGCACGAAGCCCAAATATGGCAATCAGCCCAATTCATGATGACATCAAATAAGTTTCAATCAAATATGTATTAAAAATCATCAATCGGGACGGACCAAGTCACAATCCCCAGTAGTAAACGACCCCAAGCTCATCATCAAGCGCTTGCCTCACCTCAATATAGCACTACGATGTGCAATCCGGGGTTTCAAACCCTCAGAACATCATTTACAATCATTACTCACCTCGAACCGGCTAAATTCTTAGCCCGCGACGCCTTTTCCCTTTGAATTGGCCTCCGCGCGCGTCGAATCTATCCAAAATTAGAACTAATATGTCACAATATGCTGGGGTAACAAAGCCACGCGAAAACAATCAATATATACTAAGAAATCCCGAAATTAGCAAAACCCGAGCCCCGGGCCCACTTGTCGAAATTCGATAATTTTCACCTCAACGGGTTCCTTATCTCCTCACGAGTTCAACCATACGAAATTTATCGAATTCCGACATCGATTCTCCTTTGGATATGTTCTCAAGGCTGATTTTGCTGTGATTTAGGGTGTTTTGGAGGTGTTTCTCTTAGTTGGTAACGAAAATGGGTTTTGCATGGCAAATGGGCACCGGGTTCTATTTTTAAAGGGTCAAAAATCGAGACAAAAATGCCCCTGTCAGGCTTAAAAATGCAATCGCATATCTGTCGCATAATAGATATGCGGTCCGCATATTTTCCACGACCATCGCAAAGGTAGTCCTAGCCTTCACCGCAATCCAGCACGAAGCATGGTTTGCGGTCCACATGTCAAAAATGCGACCGCATTTTTGACATTGATTTCTGTCCAGAAATCTGCCTCGGTCTGGGGTCTCAGTGTGCAAAATATGTGGTCCGCATGTTAGAAATGCGACCGCATTTCACACCGCATTTCTGACCCGGATCTTGCTCAGAAATCTGTTTGAGTTTGCAATCCCATTGTGAGATATGCGGTCCGCATTTGAGGAATGCGACCGCATTCTCGACTCTGGTTTTTCTGCAAATTTTCCTTCTAACGATAAAATAGTCCGTTTAACCACCCAAAACTCACCCGAGGCCACTGGAACCTCAACCAAACATGCCAACATATCCCATAACATCATTCGAACTTGTTCCAACCTTCGGAACGCTTAGAAAAACCTATCAACACCAATTTCGTGTCAGATTCAAGCCTAAGGATTTCAAAATCTTCTAAGTAGCTCTTTTGTTCTAAACCTAACCAAACCACATCCGAATGACCTGAAATTTTGCACACAAGTCCTAAATCACATATCGAAGCTACAGTAACTTTCGGAATTCCATTCCGACCCTCGGAACAAAATCTCGCCTACCAACCGAAAATCGCCAAAAATTCTAACTTCACCAATTCAAGCTTAAATCTACACGGGACTTCCAAAACCAATTCCGATCACACTCCTGAGTCATACATCACCTCCCAAAACTAACCGAACCGTCGGAACTCACATCCGAGCCCTCTAACTCATAAGTCAATATTCGGTTGACTTTTCCAGCTTAAACCTTCCTAAAAGAGACCAAGTGTCTCATTTCTTACCAAATCTACTCCGAACGCAAAATGTTCAACGTGATTGCATAAAACATGGATAACGAAGCATAATAAGGTAGAAATGGGGAAAACGGAGTGGTAACTCATGAGATGCCTAGCTGGGTCGTCACACAAGATCTGCCTCTATGGATGAGCACAACATTATATGAGGATGAGTACAACGGACAGATTCCAATCCCTAGGATAAGAAGTCTCCAAGAAGAGTGGAACGATCTGGTCATAATGTCGATGGGTCAAAACTCGTGGTGCACTCCGGAGTATTATGTCTGGATCAATGAGGAAGACGAGCTAGCCCGACCGAGCAGAGAGGGTATAGCCTGGCTGGAGGATACAACGACTACTTTGCAAATCTACCATAAGATTCTGCAATATCACCTCGTGTCTACCTTGATGCACCATCAAGTGGTCCTAGGATCCATCAATCACATGTCGCCACATGCTGAAGACGATGACTGGGTAGTGGAGTGCATCCAGATAGAATCTTAAACAGAGCCGAAGGGAGATCTAGGAGAGGAGTCTGAGTTCAACCATGACGAGGAAGAGTTTGAAGAAGATCTGGAGGAAGAACTTGAAGAAGAAGAGGAAATGGGAAATGATTCCGGGGATGGTTACTAGAAGTTGGTTGATTTCCCCTTCTTTCCAACTTTGTACCTTATTCCTATTTTTTTTACTTTCCTATAGGGCAAGATGTTTAAGCCCATGCGTTCTATGAATATCAGAAACGGTGATGTAACCCTTTGTTCCCACTTATCTAAGTCTAAACATTATCAATGAAAAGAAAACTTGCTTCAGATCTAAATGTGTTAGGTCTAATTGTTTGTCAAACATCTGCGACTTAGGTCAACCTCCGGCAATGAGAGGTCCCACGAATTCTAGGAAAACGCTCTAGCCTAAATACGTGAATTAATTGCTCGGTGTGATTTCCTACTTGTATAAATGAAGAAATTGACTTTTGTTTCATTTTCTTTTTCTTTCTTCTGGTTTTTACTTTATTATTGCTCCCCCAAAGAAAAGTTGGTTTGTGTTGACCCGGAACTGGCGGAAATATCATACAATCTAAGATCAAAGGGAAAGATGTCTGCTACAGAAAACTCGACTGAAGATGCTCTGGTCATAGACTATAGCACGTGGCGATCGGGAGAGAATGACGATACCAGGAATAATGAACACGTGGCTAGGATGGCCCAGGAGTCTTTGAGGGAGGAAGTACAACATATCAGGGAACTAGCACATCTGGCCGTGACAACGCTCCCTCAACCACCTCGCTTTCCTTCTATGGATTCAATTCCTGACCACTTTCTTCAACATCATGCCAAAAAAATAACACCCCAACTTCAGTCCCCACCACTCAACTCATACCTCCAGTAACCCCTTCTGACCCACCAAATCCCACTATCCACATCCCTACGTACCACAGTACGTTCAAACACCATGGAACCCGCCTATCACCACCAACACAACTCACGTCCCTCCTCGTGACGAGTCACTTTTACCACTCACCCAAATTAGCACATACCTGTGGCATATACTGCCACCCATGAGCGATGCGTTCCTCCCGTATATGCCGTTTCTAAACCTACCTTTAAAGCACCTGTATGGTCAGGGTTCCATATGAGATTGACAAATACGCCGAAATGGGGAGGGAAGCTAGGCTTAAGGAAGAGGAGTCAGTATTTGAGTAGCTGCAAATCTTGAGAAAACAAATGAAGAACCTCCAAGTCACCGGGGGAAGTGAAAGTTTGGACTACGAGGACATGTGGATATGCCAGTAGGATATAAGCTTCCAAAATACGATATCTTCGACGAGACGGGTGATCCCCACGCACATTTGAGGGCATATTGTGACAAGTTAGCCGGAGTGGTAAGGAACGAGAAGCTAAGAATGAAGTCGTAAGAAGCCTGACGGGAGAAGCACTTACCTGGTATACTCGACAAGATCCGAAAAATAAGAGAACCTGGCAAGATATGGCAGAAGCTTTCATGAATCGCTTTTGATTCAACACAAAGATCACCCCGATAGGTTCGCACTGGTGAACCAGCAGAAAAAGTCATCCGAGTCATTCCAGGAATATGCACATCGGTGGAGGTTAGAAGCCGCCATGGCACAACCTCCGCTTGACGAAAGTGAATTAACCAAGTATTTCATCAGGGCCCAAGAGGGGATATACATTGAAAAAATTATGGGAATGATGGGACAGAAATTCCCCGAGCTGGTCAAGATGGGAGATTTCTTAGAAGAAGGTATACAATCTGGAAAGTACAATACATGGCTGCACTGTAAGTGGCTAGCAAGGAAATCCAATCAGGGTCAATCGGTAGCGAAAAGAAGAAGAAAGGGGAGGTCTTAGTAGTCGTACCTTACTATCAACATAACCCACATCACGGAAACACTTCGTATTCCCCAAACAACCATTCACTGCCACCCGCTTACGCTCCAATCTATAACACCCAGCCATATTACCACCCCCAACCTCAATACAACGCTCCTCGAGCCCATAACAACCCGAATCCACAACGACCATATACTTTTGTCCAAACTACTACTCACCAAAACTGACCCACTTATGCACCACGCCCTCATCCCAATTTTGAAGAAAGGGGTCTCAAAAATTATATCCCAATTGCTGAGCCTCTGGCCCAACTGTTTGAAAGATTAAGAATAGCAGGATTGACACATCTAGTGGAAGGAAGGGTTCCTGAGTATCCCTCCAAGTATTTTGATGCAACTAAAAGATGTGTGTACCACTCCAACGTGCTCGGGCATGATACTGAAGATTGTTTTAAGCTGAAATGATATTGAAACACTGATCAAGAGCGGAGCCATTCAGTGCATCCGGCTCCGCCAAATGTGAATCGCAATTCGCTGCCAAATCACCGAAACCCGGGGGTTATGAAGAATATAATTTGAAAGGAACTATTGTCGCAATAGGAAATGCAGAGGCCACCAGGATCCCACCTCAAAGGGATCCAACATTACAGTACAAGTGAGACCTAGGGTGATAGTTCAAACTTATCAGCAACAACATGCCACTACTACTGGGGACGAGGAGATTCGGGAATACAAAACTATCCCATGGACATATCAGCAAAAGGGGAAGGCCAAGATGACAGACTCTGCCGCAGCCTACGGTATGAAAAGGCCTAGGAGATTTACGCTCCTGAAGATGCAAATCGAGGGAATTCAGGAAGAGAGAAGATTCAAAGAAGGAACAGAACAGACCCAGAAGCCGCTAAATTCTGGAAGAAAATGTCAACCAAAGAGTACTCTATTGAAGAGCAGCTGAAGAAAACTCCAGCACAAATATCAATCATGGACCTCCTAATGAGTTCTGACAGTCGTTAGGATACCCTGATGAATGTACTAAGTGGCGTAAGTGTACCAAGCAACACCACCAGTGAGGCGCTGGCTGGAACAATTAGAAAAATGGTCGAAGCAAATATGATCACTTTCAGAAGAGATGAACTTCCTGTCGAAGGCATAAGTCACAACAAAGCTCTTCATATCACTGTCAAATATAGGGACAAAGTGGTGTCCCGAGTGCTGGTGGATGGAGGGTCAGGAGTCAACATCTGTCTGCTCTCTACTCTACGGGAGTTGGGAATCCATTTGAGGAAAGTCAAAGAAAGCCACGTGAGGGTAAGGGCTTTTGATGGTTCGCAGAAGGATGTTACCGGAGAAATTTATTTGGCTTTGCAGATCGGGACGGTTGAGTTTCCCATATTGTTTCAAGTAATGGCTATTTCTTCTTCATACAACTTGCTGCTAGAAAGGCCCTGGATACACATGGCAGGGGCGTTCCATCCACTCTACACCAATGCATGAAATTTGAGTGGGGATGTCAGGAGATTATGGTCCATGGCGAGTGGGGCTAATCAGCTTATTTAGAGCATGTTGTATCGTTCATTGAAGGGCCAGATGGAGTTGCTTTCCCTGCAGTGGAAATCATGTAGATCACCGAAATAGAAGAGACTGAACAAAGCAAGTATGCAGTCGCCATATAGATCCAAGATGGCTATGAAGGAGATGATGAAATATGGATACAGAGCAGGAACAGGGTTAGGAGCCAGATCAGATAGGATCATAGAGCCAATTGAACCTAATGGGCAGAAAGGAAGGGCCGGCATAGGATATCAGCCTCCGGTGGAGAAAGCTCATACCGGTAGCTCCGGAAAAAAGGTTTTTGTGCCAAAGCATGTTTTAGGTACGGGCCCATAGTTCAGCACCAGAAGATGATATCATCCAGGGAATGGGAAGGTTGTTCGTGAATATGATTGAAGAATGCTGTGAAGGGACTAACATCAAGACACCAACCATCAAGGATGTCGAACCAGGGGAATAGCTGCAGAATTGGACAGCCAGTCCATCTTTGGTTCGTTGGGAGTCTTGGTAGTGTGGAACTGTAAAAGATTTCTTTTTGAAAAGTGCACAGCCAATTGAGGACTGCACCATGCCTGTACCTTTTGTCATTTGCCTTCTTTGAACGCTTAGACATTCCTCTTTTGATGAAATAAAAGAATCGCTTTCTTAAAATATTGCAACTTTATTTATCGCTTTATTAAAACTTAGTTCTTCTTTTCAGTAACCAAAATGATAAAAACTAGCGTTCTGCGATTGTGACATGTAACGAAAGTGTCAAGAGAAATACCCAGATTACGAGGAGTATGACGAGAGTATGATGCCAGACAATCTCCAACAAGAGATCAAACAGTTGGAGAGTTAGAAAAAGCCCAACCTCGAAGAAACGAAAGTGGTCAACCTTGGAAGTGAAGAAGACATGAAAGAAACCAGAAGCAGCATTTATCTAGAAGCCGAGCAGAAGGAAAAACTACTTGAGCTCCTCCAACAATACATCGATGTGTTAGCATGTCATATGATGTCATGTAGGGGTTATGTACTGACATTGTCTCGCACCGACTGTCCACCGGTCCAACAGATCGCCGGTCAAGTAGAAACCTAGAAAAGTCAAACCTAATTTGAGTTTGACGATAAAGGAGGAAGTGACCAAGCAGATAGAGGCGAATGGGGTAAAGGTCACCAATTATCTCAGCTGGTAGGCAAATATCGGCCAGTACCCAAGAAAGACGGAAAGATCAGGATATGCATGGATTATTGAGATCGCAACAAAGCTAGTCCAAAGGACGACTTCCCTCTAACAAATATCTACATCCTCATTGACAATTGCGCGAAGCATGAACTGATGTCGTTCGTGGATTGTTTCACCGGGTACCACCAGATCTTGATGCACAAAGAAGACATAGAAAAGACAGCCTTCACCATACCTTGGGGAGTCTACTGCTATAGGGTCATGCCACTCGGTATCAAGAACACCGGCGCCACCTACATGAGGGCCATGATGACCCTTTTTCACGACATGATTCATAAGGAGATAGAAGTATATGTGCAGAAATCATCATCAAGTCGCAAAAGAGTTCAGAGAACTTGGACGATTTGAGGAAATTTTTCAAGCGCCTGCGAAGGTACAGTTTGAAATTGAACCCGGCAAAATGCGCATTCGGGGTCCCTGCCGGAAAACTATTGAGCTTCATTGTAAGAAGGAAAGGGATCCAACTGGACCTATCAAAAATCAAGGCCCAATTGACACCACCCAATAGTAAGAAAGATATGATGAGTTTCCTGGGTAAACTGAATTAGATCAATCATTTCATAGCCCAATCCACGGTAATCTATGAATCCATTTTCATGTTGTTGAAAAAGTATGCTGCAATAGAATGGACAGAAGAGTGCCAGAAAGCCTTCAACAGAATTAAGAAATATTTGTTAAATCCACCAATGTTGGTTCCCCCCGAGGCCGGGAAGCCATTATTGCTATATTTGTCAGTCTTGGATAATGCCTTCGATTGTGTGTTGGGACAGCTAGACGAAACTAGGAGGAAGGAGCAGGCCATCTACTACTTAAGTAAGAAGTTCACGCCATGCGAGGCCAAATACACTTTGATAGAACGCACTTGCTATGCTCTGACATAGATCGCCCAGAAACTAAGGCATTACATGTCAGCATACACTACTTCGACCCGCTCAAGTACATCTTCCAGAAGTCGATGCCGACAGAAAGCTAGCTAAATGGAAAATTTTCCTCAGTGAATTTGACATTGTGTATGTAACTCAGAAGGCTATCAAGGGGCAAGCTATAGCCGACCACCTCGCAGAGAATCCATTAGACGGGGATTATGAGCCACTCACTACGTATTTTCGCGATAAATAGGTATTATTTGTTGGAGAATATATTACAGAATCATATCCTGGATGGAGAATGTTTTTCGATGGAGCAGCAAACTCTAAAGGAGTTGGAATTAGGGCAGTCGTATTTTCGGAATCTGGACAGCACTATCCAGCGTGCATCCTTGGGATCAAAATGACAGTCGACATGAACGTCAAAGAACTTTTGGTCATAGGGGATTTTGATTTATTGATATACCAAGTCCAAGGGGAATGATCCACCAAAAATGTCAAGATCCTTCCATACCTGTACTGCGTAACAGAGCTATGCAAGAAGTTAACGAAGATTGAGTTCAAGCACGTCCCCAGGATTCAGAACGAGTTCGCCAACGCCCTTGCAACTCTACCATCCATGATTCAGCATCCAGACAAGAACTACTTCGACCCTATTGAGGTAGAGATCAGGGATCAACATGCCTATTGCTTCCATGTAGATGAAGAGTCAGATGGTAAACCATGTTACCACGACATCAGGAAATTCCTTGCAACTATAGAATACCCAGAGAATGCTACTAATAGTCAGAAACGAACATTCAGGAGGTTAAAGAATCATGTTTTCCTTAACGGGGAAGTCCTGTATGGGAGGACCCAAATTTGGGTTTGTTGAGACGTGTAGACGCTGTCAAGGCAACTAGATTATTAGAAAGAAATACATGCAGGAAAGTGTGGACCCCATATGAACGGGTTCGCATTAGCCAAGAAGATCTTGAGAGCTGGATACTTTTGGATGACTACAGAAAGCGATAGTATCTGCTACGTACAGATGTGTCACCAGCGCCAGGTTCTGTCACGACCCCAAATCCCCTCCGTAGGATGTCGTGATGGCACCTAGTCTCTAAGACTAGGTAAGCCGAACAATATGCCGAAACA
This sequence comes from Nicotiana obtusifolia, assembly GCA_002018475.1. Lineage (NCBI taxonomy): Eukaryota > Viridiplantae > Streptophyta > Magnoliopsida > Solanales > Solanaceae > Nicotiana > Nicotiana obtusifolia. The sequence goes on from MCJB01030648.1 coordinate 49,673, forward strand.
TCGAATAAAAACTTAAAATTTCAAGACTTCAACAATTATCACCAATAGACTATAAGCTCAATAAGTACAATATTCCCAAAATCTGGTGAGATATAAGTCACACGCTCTAGATACAATGATGAACAGTCTTATACATCATTGTCTATCAAAACCATAAAGAAATAAGGGGAAAAAATAGGGTAGAAGGGGACTCTGAGGCCTGCGGACACGGGCAGGTGTACCTTGAAGTCTCCAAGCAGTAACACAATACACTAATACCGAGGCTGATAAGATGTACCTGGATCGGCACAAAACATGTTTAGAAGCGTAGTATGAGTACACCACAACAGTACCCAGTAAGTGCTAAGCCTAACCTCGGTAGAGTAGTGACGAGGTCGGATCAAGGCCCTACTGGAGATAATAAGAAACAAGACAGAGATAATATGATACAATGAAAATGACAAGGAAGTGAACAATAAGGAATTTACAAGAAATAACAACACGAAATCAAGGAAAGCCAATACAACACGAGAGGAAAACAAGAATTTTACATGTTAAGGAAAACAAGAACCAAACAATCCAGCAAATATCAACAGGGGCACTCCCGAGGTACCGCCTCGTAGTCCCAAATCGTAAAAACAAATCACAGTCTTTCCTTTTAACACCGTAGGAGCCTTTATATTTGGTTTTTGATATTCATTTTCTCGAAGTAGCATCCCGCATTTTAGCCCACTTTATCACACCGCATGGCTTCTAGTAGTTCCCCTACTAGCCACGCGTATCAAGCCCATCTTATCTTACCACATGCATTTCAACACCCAGACCTTAGACCACTGCATGTGTATCAATAATCACAACGGCACGGCAGAAACCTCGTGCAACAATAACAACCGCACGGCTGAAACCACGTGCAATAATAACAACAGCACGGTAGAAACCTCGTGCAGCAATAACAACAGCACCACAGAAACCTCGTGCAAACAATAACAACCAAACAATCACCTCAATAATAACACGAAATCCAAAACACAACAACTGAATAAGTGATATCCAAGGATAGCAATTCAAAGTATAGAATTTCCACAGTTAAGTAATGAATACGGAAATCAAGAAAAGCAAGTAATTCAACTAAACATGTGATACAAGTTGCAAATAGGAGATAAGACAAGTAGACATGTGAAATTAGGCTAAACATAATGAGTATAACATGCTAAAGTAACTCAATTAAGGTATGAAAAGGAAACTTCCTAGCAACAAAACCGGAATTTTAACATTTAGCCTTTGTACTCACTCGTCACCTTATGTACATGGCCTTCACATATCCCAAATTATCACCAAAATACCAAATCCGAAGGGGAATTTCCTCCATACAAGGTTAGACAAGTCACTTACCCAAAATCACACTCAATCAATCAATTAAAAGGCCTTTTCCTTGATTTTCCAACTCCAAACGGATCGAATCTAGCCAAAACAATTTCATACTATAAATATAACTATAGGAAACTATTTTAAATAATGAAATAATGATCTTATCTAAGAATTGAAAAATCGCTCCAAAAAGTTGATCAGGGCCCACGTCTCTGAACCCGACCAAAATCATAAAATCCGAACATACATTCGATATCGACTCCAACCACAGAAGAATATCCAACTCCGACCTTATTTAGCCTTTCAAAACCCAAAAACTTAGTCTAAGAACTTCTTCACTATTTCCCTAATTTTAAACTCCAAAACCATAACTAAAAGGTGTAATTAACAGTAGATTCATGGGAATTAATCAAAAACGAGTGAAGAATCCTTACCCAAATGCTTCCTCTAAAAATCCCTCAAACTCTCACCTCAATCCGAGCTCTCAAGTCCCAAAAATGAAAATGAAGCAAACCCTTGAAAAAAAGCCTCTCTTCTGCCCAGTTATGTTGCACCGGCGACCTTACTGCCGCCTCTGCGGCTCCGCACCTGCGGAATTGCCATCGCAGGTGCGGCTATGACTAAGCCCAGCATGCTTCCCATCTGCGAAGGCAGGTTGCACCTACGCATGCGCGCCTGCGGCATCTAAGTCGCACTTGCGTTCCTCTCCATTGCAGAAGCAACGCCGCTTCTGCGGAACAATTGCCGCACCTATGAGCCATGCCTGGACGGCCCTCTGCACTTCTACATTCCACTGCTCGCACATGCGAGTCCGCACCTGCGGTCAATCCCTCCGCAGGTGCGATGACACCAGAACTAGGAGCTTCAGCATTTGCACAAGTTCAAATTTGTTCCAATATCGATCGGAATCACACCCGGGGCCCCCGGGACCCTGTTTGAATATACCAACTAGTTCCAAAACACCTAACCGACTTAGTTGAGGCCTCAAATCACTTCAAACAACATCAAAATTATGAATTGCACTACAATTCAAGCCTAACGAACTTATAGACTTTTAACTTCTACATTCGATGTCGAACCCTATCAAATCAAATCCGATTGACCTCAAATTTTGCACACAAGTCATAATTGACATTATCGACCAATCCCAACTTCCGGAATCAGAATCTAACCCCGATATCAAAAAGTCCACTCCCGGTCAAACTTTCCAAAATTCCACCAATTTCCAACTTTCGCCAATTAACGTCGAAATGACCTACGGACCTCTAAATCAACATCCGGACACGCTCATAAGACCAAAGTCACCCTACGGAGCTATTGGAACCGTCAAAACTCCATTCCAGAGTCATCTTCACACAAGTCAAACTACGGTCAACTCTTATGACTTAAACTTCCAATATAGGGACTATGTGTCTCATTACACTCCAAAACTCACCCGAAACCGAAACCAAACATCCCGACAAGTCACGTAACCACAGAATGAAATAGAGGAAGCAATAAATAGGGGATCAGGGCTAATACTCTCAGAACGACCGGCCGGGTCGTTACATCCTCCCCCTCTTAAAACAAATGTTCATCCTTGAACGAGTATAGAAACATACCTGAAGCGGTGAAAACATGAGGATAACGCCTTCACATATCATGATCGGTCTCCCAAGTCGCCTCTTCGACTAAATGAACCCTCCACTGGACCTTAACTGAAGCAATGCTTTTCGACCATAACTTTCAGACCTACATGTCCAAAATGCCCACCGGCTCCTTAACATAAGATAGATCCTTGTCCAATTGGACTGAGCTGAAGTCTAACAAATGAGACGGATCGCCGTGAGACTTCTGGATCATAGAAACATGGAACACTGGATGAATTGCAGCTAGACTAGGTGGTAGTGCAAGTCTGTAGGCCACCTCTCCAACCTTCTCAAAAATCTCAAAAGGTCCGAGATACCTTGGGTTCAGCTTGCCCTTCTTCCCGAGCCTCATAACACTCTTCATAGGTGAAACCCGGAGCAAGATCCGCTCCTCAACCATGAATGCAACGTCGGCGAACCTTTCGATCCAAATAACTCTTCTGTCTAGATTGGGTTGTACGAAGTCGATCCTAAATCAACCATTTCCAAAGCAACCAGAACCAAGTCTGTACCCAATAGCGTAGCCTCACCTGGCTAAGACCAACCCACTGGAGACTGGCACCACCTACCATACAAAGCCTCATACGGGGCCTTCTGAATGCTCGACTGATAACTATTGTTGTAGGCAAACTCTGCAAGTAGCAAGAACTGATCCCAAGAACCTCCAAACTCCATCACACACGCACAAAGCATATCCTCCAATATATGAATAGTGCGCTCAGATTGTCCATCCGTTTGAGGGTGAAATATTGTACTCAACTTTACCCGAGTACCCAACTCATGTTATACGGCTCTCGAGAACCGAAATGTAAACTACGTACCCCGATCAGCGATGATAGATACCGGCACGCCATGAAGCTTGTCAATCTCGTGAATATAAACTTGAGCTAGCTGCTTAAAGGAATAAGTAGTCACTACTAGAATGAAATGGGCCGACTTGGTCAACCTATCCACAATCACCCAAACTGCATCGAACTCTCTTTGAGTCCGTGGGAGTCCAACAACAAAATCCATAGTGATCTGCTCCCATTTTGCACTATGGGATCTCTAGCTTCTGAAGCAATCCACCTGGCCGCTGATGCCCATACTTCACCTGCTGACAATTTAGGCACCGAGATACATACTTCACTATGTCCTTCTTCATTCTCCTCCACCAATAATGCTGCCTCAGGTCCTAATATATCTTCGCAGCACCTGGATGAATGGAGTACTGCATACTGTGAGCCTCCTAGAGAATCAACTCACGCAAGCCATCTACATTGGCACACACAGCCTGCCCTGCATCCATAATACACCGTCATCTCCAATAGTGACCTCCTTGGCATCGTCGTGCCGAACCGTGTCCTTGAGGACAAACATATGGGGGTCGTCATATTGACGCTCTCTGATATGATCATAAAGAGAAGACCAAGAAACCACACAAGCCAAAACTCGGCTCAGCTTAGAAACATCCAATCTAACAAACTGGTTGGCCAAGGCCTGAACATCCAAGGCTAATGGTCTCTCTACTACCGGTAGATATGCTAAGCTGCCCAAATTCTCCGCCTTGAGACTCAAGGCATCGGCCACGACATATGCCTTCCTAGGATGATATATAATGGTGATATCATAGTCCTTACGCAACTCTAACCACCTCCGCTACCGCAAGTTAAGATCCTTCTATTTGAACAGATGTTGTAGACTCCGGTGATTAGTGTAGACCTAACAAGGGACACTGTAGAAATAGTACCGCCAGATCTTCAAGGCATGAACATTACCTGCTAGCTCGAGGTCATGGATAGGATAGTTAGCTATCTAGACGTGTAGCTAATCACCCTATAGTCCTGCATTAACACCGCACCGAGACAAATGAGCGACGCATCACAATACACTGTATAAGACCCCGAACCAGTAGGCAACACCAACACTTGGGTTGTATTCAAAGTAGTCTTGAGCTTTTGAAAGCTCTCCTCACACTCCTCAGTCCACCTGAATGGAGCACCCTTCTGGGTCAAACTGGCCATAGGTGCTGCAATAGACAAGAAACCTTCTACAAATCGACGGTAATACCCCGCCAAACCAAGAAAACTCTGGATCTCCGTAGCTGAGGACGGTCTAGGCCAACTCTGCACGGCTTCAATCTTCTTCGGATCCACCCTGATCCCCTCACTCGATACTACATGACCCAAAAATGCCACTGAATCTATCCAGAATTCACAATTCAAAAATTTCACATATAACTTCTTTTATCTAAAGGTCTGAAGCATAGTCCTCAGGTGGTGCTCATGATCCTTCCGGCCCCGGGAGTACACCAGAATGTCGTCAATAAACACAATGACGAATGAGTCGAGATAGGGCTAGAATACATTGTTCATCAAGTGCATGAATGCTGATGGGGCATTGGTCAGCCCAAAAGACATCACAAGTAACTCGTAATGTCCATACCAAGTCCTGAATGCAGTCTTCGGGATATCTGGCTCCCGGATCTTCAACTGATGATAGCCTGAATGCAAGTCAATCTTAAAGAACACTCTAGCACCCTGAAGCTGATCAAATAGGTCATCAATACGAGGCAATGGATACCTGTTCTTCACTGTAACCTTGTTCAACTGGCCGATAATCAATACACATTCGCATAGAACCAGCCTTCTTCTTTACAAATAAGACTGGAGCACCCCAAGACGACACACTGGGCCAAGTGAAGCCCTTATCAAGCAAATCTTGCAACTGTTCCTTTAACTCTTTCAACTTTGTTGGGGCCATATGATAGGGTGGAATAGAAATGGGCTGAGTGCCCGGTAATAAATCAATACCAAAGTCGATATCTCTACGGGGCAGCATGCTCAGAAGATCTGCCGGGAATATATCTGGATAATCCCTCACTACCGGAACTGACTCGACGATAGGATTATCAACACTGACATCTCTCACATATGCCAGATACACATCACACCCCTTCTCAACCATCCGCTGAGCCTTTAGAAATGAAATAACCCTGCTAGGAACATAATCTAAAATACCTCTCCACTCTAACCGCAGTAGACCTGGCATAGATAACGTCACTGTCTTGGCATGACAATCAAGGATTGCATGATAGGGCGGCAACTAGTACATGCCCAAAATAATATCAAAGTCTACCATACTGAGCAATAATAAATCAGCTCTGGTCTCAAAACCACTGAGAACAACTAAACACGACCGATACACACGGTCAACAATAATAGAATCTCTCATAAGTGTAGACACATAGACAGGAGAACTCAAAGAATCATGGGATACGCCCAAATACAGAGCAACATAAGTTGACACATATGAATAAGTGGAGCCTAGATCAAATAAGACCGATACATCTCTATGACATAGCGAAATAATACCTATGATGACAGAATCGGATGCAACTGCCTCCTTCCTAGCCGGAAGAGCACAGTATCTGGCCTGGCCACCCCCTCTAGGGTGACCTCTGCCTTCTCGACCTCCACCTTTAGCTGGCTGTGCAGGTGGGGTGGCAGCTGGTGCGGTGACCATAGACTGAGAAGACTGAGGGCCCAGTGGAATACGTGGAGCCTGAGTAGTCCGTGGAGGTGCATCCCTCCTAAATCTTGGGCAATCCCTCACCATATGATGAGTGTCACCACACTCAAAACAAGCTCCCGGAGGGCGTGGTTGTTGTGACTAGCTTGGGCTTGATTGGCTGGACTGACCGCTGAAGCACCCCATGCAGGAGGTGCACTAGATAATGTCGGTGCATAATAGGGATCCTGAGGCCTAGGAGTGGCCGGAATACCGCTAGAAGCTTGAAGTGCTAAATGAACAGGGTGACTTACAGTTGCTTTTGGCTAGTTTTGAGCCGTTTGAAGGTCAATTCGCGCAGGATGGCGCTTCTAGAGTATTGTTTTGGCTTGTTTGAGGTATGTATCTTTCCTAACCTTGTGTGGGGAATACCTTTTCACATCTGACCCTAATTGCTTATTTGTGTTCTGTAGAATGCGACGTGTACACAAGGTGATGAGCATGTGCACGGGTGCTATGTGTGGATTTGTGACCGGAATAGGCCTTGGGCTATTAATATGCCTTAATTTGAGGTTGTATTGTATAAACCGTGCTAAATCACTTTGTAGCTGTGTGAACATGATCACTACACTAGTTTATAGCTGTAGTAATGCTTTATTTGTTAAATACCCATCAGCACTTTACTATTTTACATGTCGTTATGCATGTGTTGATTTATGAGCTCATATCTGTGATAAAAACTTTGACATTATTGTTTGTCATTCTGTGACACATGTGGACATGTTGAGCGGATTTCTTGGGTATTGGCACGAGATCTTTGTTGTGCGAGAATGAGGTTATTGTTGTGTGAGTGTGATTGATATTGGCCGGAGGTCTTTGCATGCGAGCACGAGGTTTCTTCTGTGCAAGTGTAATTATACTGGCACGAGTTCATTTTCGTGCAAATATGATCGATATGGGCACAAGGTCTTTGCCGTGCGAGTGTGACTAATATTGTGGCACGAGGTCTTTAACGTACGAGTGTGACTGGTAATGTGGGCACAACCATGTGTGTACATTTTTAGTTGATGACTTGTTGCTAAAGCTGAGCCTTTACTAGCATCGAATTATCATTACTGGTTCTAATATATTTGATATATTGCACAGGTTATTGGACTAGTGAGTATCACATAACTTGAACCTTATCACTACATCGTCGAGGTTAGTCTTGATACTTACTGAGTACCGATTGTGGTGTACTCATACTATGCTGCTGCACCTTGCGTGCGGATTCTTGGAGCTGAGCTGTTGTGGATGACGAAGGCAGGCATTGAACTCGTAGCTGTGTTCTAGATTTTAGCTACCATTTGTTTATTGTGGATTAGAACCTCATTTCTATTTATGTGATCCTCAAACATATGTTGTACTTATTTCTTTTACCAGTTTTGTAAATCCAAATCATAGTGGCTCATGACTTGTACTACCAATCCTTGGGATATTGTATGGCAATTTAGTGATTTTTACGTATTGACTACTTATTATTTTCAATAGAATTGTGTAACTGATATTTGTCTTACCTAGCAGATTGGGTTAGGTGTCATCACGACTAGGTGGAAGTTGGGTCGTGACAAGTTGGTATCAGAGCTCTAGGTTCATATATTCTATGAGTCATGAGCAAGTGTCTAGTAGAGTCTCACGAATCGATATGATGATGTTCATACCTATCTTTGAGAGGTTACAGGGCATCTAGGAAACTTTTCATCTTTCTTTCTTATCGTGCAGCTTTGATTCCGCTTGAAGCATATAACTTAGATTTCCTTCTATCCACTCGTATGTTTTGTTGAGCTCTTGGTATCAGTTGTGTATCGACAGCTTGTGATGTCAGGGATGAGGTACGAGATGTAGGATGGGCATTCAGTACTTTAGCACGGTATTAAGAACTACGGTTCGATAATTTGGTATTCGGTAAATCAATTATGCATATCAAATACCGTGCCAAAGTAGTTCAGTACGGTTCGGTATTTCTTGTTTGTTTTGGCATGGTTTCGATACCCAACCAAACTAGACTGAAATGAATTTTGCATTAGTATAAAATGTTAACAAACTAAATTGTTAAAAACGTTTTCAACAGTCAATAGACTCAACACCAAGCCACCAACAATTCACTGGAAACATTTCAACATTGCCTGTAAGAAGGATTCAACAAAAGTTAAAGATGATAAAAGTTTACACTTCTAACTAAGAAGGCTTCAACACTTCAATCAACATTATCTTCCAAACAAAACACCCAAGAAGATGCTTCCCTGTAACTAAGAAGATTTTTACTTGCTCTTTAATCAACAATATTTGAGACTTTGAGTCCCTGTAGCTAAGAAGATGCTTCCCAGTAAACTATATCGTCTAACGACACAGCTAAACTAATAAACTAGTAAACTATAGCAGTCAGCTATCAAATGACTCCAACCAAACATCTTCCAAACAAAACATTAATACCACTGCCAGTGCCAGTTAACTGATACTACTGCCAACAGATAAAGAGTAGCACAACAAATAAACTTAATGGCAAAAACCAACATGCCAACAAGGCAGTCAACAACACAACAAATACAAATACCACTGTTCAGTGCCAAATACCACAAGCCAACAAGGCAATCAAGTGTTAATGCTTACTAGTTACTACTGCCAATAAGAGCAAATTGTCTAATAAACTAACACATTGTCTCAAATCAACTTAAATACGAATTCCTGGAAGACACTCAAGACAATCCTTGATATGCTTCCTTAGACCGTATGTGCCATCCCTCTTTGGATGAATATTAAAGACTCGACCACAGTTCTTGCACTCTACTTTGTGAACTTCTTCGTTATTTTATATCAACTCAAAGTGTTCCCAAACATGTGAGCGCGCTTTAGGAGCACGGGGCGTGATTGAATTTGAATCAAACAAAAAATAAGATAAAATAATAAGTTAGAATATAACTTTTTGATGATAAAAGAACAAAACTATAAAAGTATATCACAAAACAAATAGAGTATTAAACTTACCACTCAAGTTGCAACTATACATCAACAATCCTAGTAGTGCTTTCATTATTTTCCATATCTAAAGATAATTCGACCAAATATGTCATACAGCATAAACTAGTGGAATATATTATTTTGAACTAAAATAAAACAATATATTAAAGCTTACAAGTTCAAGTTCCTCAAGATACTCCCACTCTTTTTCAACACTAATATGATTATTCTCTTCTCTAAGCCAATCTTGAACACAAACAATAGCTTGCACGCATTTAGGAGTCAATGAACTCCTAAATGAATCAAGAATATGGCCACCGGTGCTAAACACACATCCGATGCCACGCCGGAAATTGGAATGGCCAACACATCACGAGCCAACTCTGAAAGAATAGGAAATCTAGGGGCATGTATTTTCCGCCAACTTAATATGTCAAATTCTTCAATATAAGGCTCTTCTTCTTCACTAATGTATTTATCTAACTCCGATTTAGCACCCCCACTTCCATCGTCTTCACTTTGTTTCTTCACGTGAAGCTTCGTCCTTATTAATGATGCAGTTATAACACTCCTACTAGATGTTTTAGATATGTTATCAGATGAAGTAGATCTAGATGGAGATTGGGGATAAGATCTTGTTGAATACTTTTTTAGATACTCTTCAAACAAAGAATTCATATAAGCATACACCTCATCATTTATTTTCTTCTCTTTTTCCTCCCCAAAATATTCATCAAGTGCAAGGCTAACATATTCAAACTTGTTACGTGGATCCAACATGGAAGCAATAAAAAATATTTTATTCATCTTTTCAGGCTCACCCCAATACTTCTTGAATTTTTCTTGCATCTGCACAGCCATTTTTCTCAAATTCACATCCTCACTAATTGAACACATTTTCAAATAACAATAAAATTTAGATACATCCTCAAAAGCATTACAAGTGACATAACATGAACCTGAAACATTTTTGGTGACCTCGTGAAATCTTGCAAGAAACTTTATCATGATCCTTACATTCACCCAATCATAATATTCAAGAGGACCTGCACTACTACTGTCTTCACAAAGATGAGAACAAAGAAAAGCAGAAAATCCATCATCAAAAGATAAAACTTGTCAAAGGCCTTTTCAAAGTTTTGTGCTGTATCCAACATCAAATAGGTTGAATTCCACCTAGTAGGAACATCCAAACATAATGTTTTGGTACATTCTGCCTTTACATGTGCACAACACTGTTTAACCTTTAAGGTCCTTGCATGTGATGATCTCATATACCTCACAGTATTACTAACACGTGTGACAGAAGCATCATTTTTTTTCAAACCATCTCGCACAATTAGATTAAGTATATGAGTCATGTATCTCATATGAAGATGCTTATCACTCATCATATTAGTTTTTCACATACTAACTTTTTAGATAATTCTTTGACTGTGACATCATTTGAAGAAGCATTGTCCACGGGAACAGTGAATAACTTGTCTAATTTCCACTCAAGAAAAACTATTAATAATAGTTTTAGCCATCTCTTCACTCTTATGACTAGTGATAGGGAAAAAAATTAGTATTCTTTTCTGTAACTTCCAATCCTTATCAATGAAGTGGGATGTCAAACACATATAATTTATTCTTTGCAATGAAGTCCATGTGTTTGTTGTGAGGCAAATTTTTGGTTGTGCTTCTCTAAATATCAAATATATAGTTTGTTTTAGCTTGAAGTTTAACCTTCTCTTCTTTTCTATTCGTCCGTCTGCATGTTAATAATATGTTATTTGTTTGGCACTAAGGGCTTGTGATGATGTTGTAGATGGGCTTTGAGACAGCTAAGTGATAAGTGGTATGTGTCTAAGGACTACGCTTAGAGAGTTTGGATATAGTGAGAAGGGTTTTCTTGGGATACTGCAGGATACAGACGTTTGATTATCGTCTTGAAATATAGTGTAGTCATAAAGTATGGTAATGTATTGATGGTCTTCAGTGGTTCTTAGTGGAATTGAAGAAATTCTTGCATTTTGTTGATGAGTGTTGACGGAGAAGGATCAATTAATCGCATAGAGGTTGTAATCATGGTAAGATCACAGAAAGGTGTCGCATTGAGTCTTAATAGGTGGGTTATCCCTCGTGAATGGTTTGAGGTTGTATGGTTCCTTATGAGGTTCTTATGAAGGGTTCTCTTTCAATTAAGTGGAATGGATGATGTGATTATGGCTCTAGGCCAATTGGGGAAGCGTACCATCGATGAATGGGTCATATGGGCGTGCATTATTATGGTTTCTGGACTAAGGTATTGTGGACCTGTTATGACTTGAGAATAGTGGCATCGAAGTTGACTCGGGTAGGGATTTGTCAGATACGTGATGTGCTACACCTGAATAATCTATGGGATTTGTTGAATGACTTATATCTATTTAGTGTGGTTATAGTATGTAATGGGAAAATAGTCACTCGGTTGTCTATGGAAAAGGTTACTTCTTCTTAATGTGATGATGTGCAATAGGACATAGGTTGTCGGTATGTTTGGTTATGCATCATGGCACTAGAATGGAGTGGTTGACTCTTGTAATATGATTCTAGTGGATTCGAGCTTGAAGATGTGATACTTAAGGATTAACCGGATACTGTGCTTGCTTTGGAAATTGCAATTGGCATTGGATTATGATGAGAACCTAGATACTTCTGTATCGCTATTGATCTGACTATACAGCATTGGAGAAATGAAAGGACCAATTCTAGATTCATTGGAGGACCCTTTATAATGGACATCTTGGTTTGGGATACATGGGTGTGAATGAAGAGAATGTGTGGCCGACGAATATTGTGGTGACATAGTTCCATGTCGAGAGTTCTTGGTGTGAGGTTTGTTTGAAGACCATAGTGTGTTGGAAGAGAAAAGTGATGTCTTGAGAGCGAATCTAGAGTAATTTGAATAAGATGGGTCAGTCAGTGATGGCTTGGACTAGTATGGCAACAGCAATGACTAGTTTCTCTGGTATTTGGGTATTATAGACACTTTTATGGTTGAATATTTGGGTTTGGTGGCCTGAGTAACTTGGTTGATTTTAGATAGATTCAGTTTTAATGGGTTGAGTATGTGTAAATGAGTTTCAAAGAGCTTATGATAGTTTTGACCGCGACTTTGAGATTGATGTCTTCTACGGGTATTAAGAGTTTGTTGCATGATTGTGACTGTCTCGCAAATTAAGCTAAGTTGTGTGCTTCTTAGCGATAGAGTGTATATGAGGAGGACTATCCTACTTGTGATTTGGAGTTGATAATGGGATTTCCGTATTTATATATAGCATCATGTCAGATGTGGTGAGTCGTAGGAGATTGGAATTGAATGGCAAAGGTTGCGGTTTATTTTTGGGAGGAAGGCCATGAGTTTGAGATAACATAAGAGATTTAAGATGCTTAAAGGATGATAGCTATCTTGTATCACCTGAGAAGAGTGTGTGCAGAAGATGTAGTGTGAATAAATTTACGAACGATTTGGCTAAATACTACATAAATTGGGTTATTGGTAACTTTTGATATTCAGATTTTTGCTACTTGACATGATAGATTGATAGGAATATGCTTTATGATGTGCTTGTGTATATATAACATTGTTGTAACGACCCAATCGGTTTGTGTATTTAAGTCATATTCCCCTAATTGATACTTTTCGTATGTGTGTTAATTATTTTGTGACTTTGCGGGTTCGGTTAACTTGGCTTCGGAAAAGTTTGAGAGTGATGGGAGACACTTAGTCTCATTTTGGAAGCTTAAATTGTTAAGAGGTTATCAAAGTTTGAATTTTGTGTAAATGGCCTCGAATTAGTAATTTGATAGTTCCAATAGGTGATGATTTTGGACTTAGGCGTATGTTCAGATTTAGATTTGGGGGTTCCTAGGAATTTTTGGCTCTATTTCCCAATAGTTAAAAATTTGAAGGTTTGGAGAGTTTCTAAGTTTTACCGGGAGTTGAATTTTTGTTCTGAAACTTGGAATAGGTTTGTTTTGTTGTATAAAACTTGTGTGCAATATTTGGTTGTTATCCGAATTGTTTAGCCTTGAATAGGATGCTTGGTTTGAAGTTTGGAAGTTCTTGAACTTAAGAGAAGTTCAAATTGCATTTTGGTCTTCGATTCGTTGATGTGATACTATCAAGTGTGTTTGAAGGCTTTGGAAATGTCTAGATAGCTTTTATGGACTTGTTGGTATGATATGGACGAGGTCCCGTAGGACTCGGGTGTGTTTCCGATTGATTTCGGGCAATTGAAAATGGTTTGAACAGTTCTGGTGCATCGTACATACGGATGTTTGGGCGTAGGTGCAAGGTTGTGCGTGCGACTAGTCTGTCACATCTGCAGAATTGAGGTGATCTGGAGAGCTTCGCTTTTGTAGAGAGAGGAACGCAAGTGCGACGGCGCACCTGTGGAGATTGGGAGCACGCCTGCAAGGATTGGCAGGCCTGGGGTGTGCACAAGCCTGCGGAGTCGCATATGCGACGCTTGTGCTATAGAAGCAAAGGGTCGGCAGCATTAGTGGGTCTGGCAGATGTGAGACTTTTTTTTTGCACAACCGGTGTTAATGATATGACGCTTTTGTCTGCATATGCGGAAATCGCTTTAGCTCATTTTTTATTATTCGGAGTTTTAAAGCCTGGCTAGAGGCGATTTTTAGGGAGATTTTTATCACTGCTTTGTGGGTAAATAATTCACACTTGGATCTGACTTTTTATCTTGATTTCCCATAGTTTATATACTTTAATCATGAGATTTTGGAGAAACAATTAGTGTTTTAGCCTACAACTTAAGCGAATGAATTTTGGGAATTTGATAGGAGATTTGGATTTAATTTTGGAATCTAATCACATACTTGGACTCGTGGAGTTATGGGTAGTCGGGATCTATCCCATGACTCGAGTTTTGACCATGTGAGCCCAGATTAACTTTTGTTGACTTTTCGGGAATTGAATAAGGATCGAAGTTTTATTATCTAGATTTGATTGCTATGGCTTTATTTGACGTTATTGAGTTATATTTTGCTATATTCGAACCGGTCAAAGGTGGTTTCTAACTGAAAGGCTATTCTAAAAGGTTGAATTGGACTTGTCAAGGTCAACTAGAGACCAAGGTAGTTATTATTCAATGACAAAATAATTTTTATATTAATATCTTAGAAAAGTTTGAGAGTATATATTGGTTGTCATAATACGTTATTGTATTTCAAATTCACATTATTTGTTGGAAATTAGTGCGATATTTCAAAAGGGAGTGTCTCATAATGGTTAGAAAATACTTTCTTGTTCACTTTATGAAGAAAGTGTTTTTTACTAGTTAAGAAAAAGTAAGAAGATAAGGATTAAGCTTCCAACAATTGATTTAGGCGCAAGGTAAAACGGGTCGATTTCCTCTCCTTCCCGTAAAATATACGCGACCTTTTGCCTTACCTTTGAAATTAATGGTTTAAGACATTTTTCATTATTTCCATGAACCATCCAAGTTTAATTTAGCCAATATCTGTTGTGGGAAGATACTGTCTACTTCCCTCAATATTTTCCCCTCAAAAGCTCGGCAAAAGTTAGGCCTCCAAGGATGTTTTCCCTTTTTTGCAATCATTAATATTAGTGAAATACTTTTACTTAACGAAGTTGAATATCCAACCTAAAACCTTAATTTAACGAGTGGAGATTTTAAAACGGTATAAACTAGGTAGAAATCGCAGTTCAGTTGGAATAAAATAATATGTGGTTTTAAAAAGTTATTAGCTTTTTGGTTTCCAAGTAGAGTCTAACAGTAAAGTATAAATGACACTAAATTAGTAACTCTAATCAAGTACATTAGCATGTAACTCATCTTCAATGATTTCAAACTAGCTGAGTTCGTAATTATCTGTTCTAATTTTTTATTGTTGATCACTGGATTTTCCTAAAATTGTGTTCACTTTCAAGGAAAAATTTACTTATAAAAACTACTCCCTCCGTTTCAATTTATGTGAATCTATTTCTTTTTTAGTCCGTGTCAAAAAGAATAACTCGTTTTTTTATTTGAAAACAATTTACCTTTATACAATGATTTATAACCACACAAAATATATGTGCATTATTTTACATCATAAGTTCAAAATTCAAAATTTATCTCCCTTTTTCTTAAATTGTGTGCTCAATCAAATGAATTCACATAAATTGCAACGAGTGGAGTATAATCTTTGTAAGGCATACACAATAATAAAACATGCAAAAGAAGAAGCATCAATACACAGTACAAAGGGTAAAGTTAGGTCTCATTCCATAACCAAAATTTTGTCCAATAAACAACTATTAGTATTTGCCTGTCTTTCCTCTCACAAACTTTTCTTCTCTTGAATCATTTTTGTGTTTTTATCGTCATTAATGAATATTAAAAGAAATTGATGTGATGCCCACCCAATTTCTTGGCCCAGTGTGATGTTGACCCAATTTTTTGACCCACCTCTAAACATTTTTTTAGACCTTTTCCTACTCAAAAGAAAAATTAAGAGAAAATACAATAAATAAAAGGCTACCCAGTCATGAAGATCCTGCTATGCGAAGGCGGAATGCAGTGTCTACTTTGTATTTATACAAGAAATTATTTTCATAATTTAAATACAATATTTTGTATTCGATAGTTGTGATATGGCAAATCATGAGATCTGAGTTATACAGTAGGGCATCCTGAGATAATTGGTCTAAGTTTAGTTTGTAATAACATGGTACTTTCTTTTCTGCACGTTATTACAAACTAATTTTACATCCAAATATCTTAGACTACCCCGATTTATAACGCGAAAGTTGATAAATAGTCATTTTTTGGGTCGTCTATTAGAATTTAGCCATATTTTAAATTGTATTGGCAACGTATTCACTCATTAATGCGAAAATACAAGTCTGATAAAAAATACCCATATCTAAAATATGGAAGAACTCTAGAAACGACTACTAAACTTTGAATATTTATAAGTTCAAAATTCAGGATTATTCATGGAGTTTGAATGACTTGAGGTAGTAGCTCGATCAATTATTGAAGTATAATGTGAATTTAAAAACCATGAATTATTTCTGAATTTTTCTTGATTTTGCACTAGTAAAAGTTCAAAAATCAGTAATCTATTATGGATTTTGTATTTAAAGGTTAAAAAAAGTACAATGTGAATTTAAAAAAAGTGAATTGTGCCTGAATTTTTATGGATTTTGCACTAGTAAAGGTTCAAAAATCAGTAATTTATCATAGATTTTATATTTCAAGATTAAAAATTATTGAAGTATTTTCAAAAATCATAAATTCTTCATGGATTTTCTTAGGTTTTGCATTAGTAAAGGTTCAACAATCAGTAATTTATCTTGGATTTTGGATTTTCCACTACTAAAGGTTCAAATTGCTGAAGTACAATGTGAACACAAAAATCAGGAATATTTATGGATTTTGCACTACTGAAAGTTTAAAAATAGGGAATCGTTCCTGAATTTTAGATTTTGCAATAGTAAAAGTTCAAAAATTGCTAAAGTACAATGTGAATTTAAAAAGCAGGAATATTTATGGATTTTGCACTACTAAAGGTTTATAAAACAGGAATTGTTCCTCAATTTGTAATCGTAAAGGTTCAAAATTAGGAATTATTCCTGAGTTTGAAAATTCAGCAAATCTTTAAATTCTAGCATTTTTTATTGGGATTTCACTTGTAAAAGCATTTAACTCTAGTACTGATTATTGAAGTTGTGTTTTACATTTTAATTGGGGGCAAAAAAATTAATTTAACACGATCAGTGTTACTTTGCAACTATAATTTAAAGTATGACTTAATCTAATAGCCAACTTAAAATTAAAAGTGGCCAACCTAGCTAATTTCTACTATTTGAAATGTGGAAATGGTTGTAGGCCCATTTTGCGTAACCCAATTATCCGGTCTATGCAAGTTTCAAGGTTGATGAGTAATCACTTATATGCATATACTAACATAGATTGCAATTAGGCATATATAAATATATTGGTTATATAAGCCTTATATATATATATATTGTATATATATACATATAAACTATGTATATGTATTATACAAATATATTGCTTTATATAAGTGTTGTATATAATGTATATGTATACATATATATATATATATATATATATATATAGATATAAACTATATATACAATATATTGCCTTATATAGATGTATATATATATAGAGTTTATTGTTTATATATGTATTATATATATATATATAAGTCTAATATAAGCCTTGTATATATTGTATATATATTTTGTATATATTGTATATATATGTTGTATATATTGTATATATATACACATATATATACATATAAACTCTATATATATATGTATTAGACATATATATATATATATATATATTGCTTTATATAAGTATTGTATATAATGTATGTATATATACATATATATATATACATATAAACTATATAACAATAT
>MCJB01030648.1:77999-100514 GCA_002018475.1 Nicotiana obtusifolia
TAACCATTCTGGGTACTTAACCTCCCGAATGGACCCTATGTTTAAGAGTTTGTTTACCTCGTCCTTGATGAAGGCCTGTTTAGCTTCGGACTGAGGTCTCCTTTTTTGTTTGATCGGCCGGAACTTCGGATCGACGCTCAGCTTGTGCGTTACAATTTTCGACGGTATGCCTGTCATGTCTAAATGGGACCAAGCAAAGGAATTTTCATTAGCTGAAAGGAAAGTAATTAATTTGGCCCTAAGCTCGGAGTTTAAGCCAGAGCCTAGGTATATCTTTCGATCGGGTGCGTCGCTGCGGATTGAGATTTGTTCGAGCTCTTCAACTGTCGATTTGGTTGCGTCGGACTCATCCGGAGCAATAAATGATCGGGGTATCCCGTAACTATCGACGTCAAGCTGATCCTGTTCACCCCCGTTTGTTGAAGGTGGCCTCTGTGATTGCTATTTAGCCTTCTGGGGAGGAACGGTAGGTTTTGACGCCGCCTCTTCCACTGCGAACATTTCCCTTGCAGCATGTTGTTCTCCATAAATGGTGAAGACCCCCTCAGCCGATGGAAACTTCAACATTTGATGTATGTTGAAGGTACAGCTTTGATGTTGTGTATCCAAGGCCTCCCGAGCAAGGCGTTATATCTCATATCGCCTTCGATCACGCAAAATTTTGTCGCCTTGATAGTTCCAGCGATATTCACCATTAGTGTTGTTTCACCCTTGGTTGTTTTTGAAGCCATGTTAAAGCCGTTGAGGACCCGGACCTCGGAGATAATCTGGTTTGATAGCCCCAGTTATTCAATGACCCAAGACCGAACTATATTGGCCGAGCTCCTAGGGTCGATAAGTACACGTTTCACTCGGGTGTTGTGTACTAGCATTGATATCACCAGCGCATCGTTATGAGGTTGTGTAAGCCCTTCGATATCCTTGTCGCTGAAATAAAAATTTCCTTTTGCTGCGTAGTCCCGAGTACGTTTTTCTCGGGTAATAGATATTTTGGTGCGTTTCACCACCGGTACTTGGGGCGCATCCGCTCCCCCGATTATCATGTTAATTGTGTGTTGCAGCTCTTCTTGATTTGCTGGTCTGTTTCTATTTTCATAGTGGTTTTTGGCTCGATCGCTTAAGAACTCCTGAAGATGCTCGTTTTCGAGCAACCGAGCTACTTCTTCCCTCAGTTGCCGACAATCTTCCGTTCTGTGCCCATGCGTGCCATGATATTTACATATGAGGTTGGGATCTCTCTTGGCAGGGTCCGTTTGCAACGGCCTTGGCCATTTGGTGTCTTTAATGCGACCGATGGCTGATACAAGAGTTGCCGAATCGACATTAAAGTTGTACTCGGACAATCGAGGTGCTTCTCGATGGTTACTGGTTCTCTCGAAGTTATTTTTCAGCAACGGTCTCCGGTTCCTTTGGTTGGAATCGTTCCTGCTTTCCTGTCTCGGGGATTTGTGTCCCCTGGGGACGACTCTTCGATCACCTGGGTATGGCCGGTGTCTATCTCGGTTCGACCTTGATTCTCGATAGTTATCCCTTAGAGGTCGATTATAAGTTCTAATAGGGTAAGAGGAGCCCGAGGGGTCTCCAATCTGATCATCTTCTACCCTGATCTTCGATTGGTACCGGTTGTGAATGTCAGCTTGAGAACTAACTGCATACCTGAAGTTAGCTTGTGTGCGCATAGCGTTATCTTATCTTTGCCCAAGTGACAGCCGGGTATTCAATCAAACTCTGTTTGAGTTGTTGAGATGCCATTGAACTTCGGGCATTGAGCCCTTGAGTGAAGGCTTGTACTGCTCAATCATCGGTGACCGGTGGCAGATCCATCCGCTCCATTTGAAAGCGCGATACGAACTCTCTTAACATTTCATTGTCCCGTTGTCTGACTTTGAACAAATCTGATTTTCTTGTCTCAACCTTGATGGCGCCTGCATGGGCTTTGACGAAGGTATCGGAGAGCATGGCAAAGGAGTCGATGGAATTCGGTAGTAAGTTGTGATACCACGTCATCGCTCCCATGGACAGGGTCTCTCCGAATTTCTTCAGAAGGACGGACTCGATTTCATCGTCTTCGAGATCGTTTCTGTTTATAGCGCAAGTGTACACCGTCACATGCTCATTTGGATCCGAAGTCCCGTTGTATTTGGAGATTTCCGGCATGCGGAACTTTTTTGGAATCGGTTTTGGAGCAGCGCTGGATGGGAAAGGTTTTTGTACGAACTTTTTCGAGTCCAAACCTTTCAGCACCGGGGGTGCTCCCGGTATCTGGTCTACCCTCGAATTATACATTTTCACCTTCTTGTCGTTAGCCTCGATCCTTTTTTCACCCGTCTCGATCCGTTTAGTCAGCTCCTCGAGCATTTTCATGATTCCAGAGTTTACCCCTGAACCGCTTTCGTCTAAGCAAATGGACCGACGCCATGGATGTGGAATAGCAACTTCTTGGATATATTTTGATGCTGCTTCAATGGAGGTGATTGTGTGCCATCTTAGATAAGAGGTTACTTTATCGTCGCTAGCCCATATCAAGAGGTCATCAGCATAAGAAAGTTTGAATGGCCTGAGTGATATTCTTGAGGAATCCATTTCTACTTCTAGCTTATGATGTCCTTTGTTGACGCTGTTATTGGATTTGTAAGTCTTAGTTGAGTGAGTGTTGCACCATGTAATCACAAGGCATGTGATCCATTAAAAAGTATGAGCCACTACTCTTTTGTAAATTTCAATAATGTGAAAATGTGGAAAACTACAAATATGGCTGCATGGTTTGTTGGAAACATGATCTTGACTAAAATTTCCATGCTGGCAACTAGAATATGGATGACTTTTACAGAATATTCCCTCTCTTTTAAATTAGTTTGACTCGTTACGGAGTTTTAAAAAAAAAAAGACTTTCAAAACTTATGATCTTAAAAGCTTAAGGGATAAAAGCTTTGTAGGGCCATGACATTTGTGTGGTTATAAAAGCTTCTCATTAAGGGTAAAATGGATAAAATGAATAGTTTAATAATTTTATTTTCAAATTTAGAAATGTGTCATATATTTTGGAACAGACTAAAAAGGAAAATTATATACGGTAGAACCCGAGCCCACCTATTGCATGACAGACCGGGGGTGAAACATAATGGGTTGAAGATCGACCCTGGATTCCATCGAACCTAGGTACGAGGTTAGAATATGCGCCTTCAAAGATTGCCGAGTCCGTGACGCTGGAACTGACTTCGACTCTGAATTAGCTCGAGAGAACATCATCGAACCAAAATAACGGAAGGCCGAAATATCCGTAACCGGTCGCGCATCACGGCGGGAATCTCGGCACGTATCAATGGAACAGCTTCATTAGCAAATCATGAGATTTTTTAACTTATATAGAGTTATACCTAAAGTAGGGCTCATCTCTTATATAAAGGGGGTCTGATTATTTGTAAAACACATTGTAACACGCATCCCAAAAGCATTATAATATTATTTTCTTTCTACAAACTACTGTTCTTCCGTATTTGACATTGTTTAGATCACATTCAGTTCGAGTGAGGTCTATTTCTCAAGGATATAACTATTCAAGTCACACAGTTTGAATTTATTTTATTATTGTTTGCTTTACTTATAGTACAATCTATCGCTTTGCGTTAAATTAATCTACGTATCCTTAAAATCACTTATAAATTTAATTGTTATCCGATTTTGAGGGTAAACAAAAGTATCTCGTCTAATTTGATACGGAGGGAGTAGTATGTTTTAGACTAGAATATGGCTGGATTTTAGAAAATAGCGTTTTTCTCTTTTTCACGTTGTAACTAAGCTAAAAGTAGAGAACGTGACGACGCGAGAAAGCACAATATATATCCTACTTTGAATGCTTTTTTTGCACTAAAGCTCATAGAGATTTGTTGCTTTTCCTAATGGCTTAGCTTTTGTCTTTAGTGTTCACAGTTTTCCGTTCAACAAATCATGTAGAGAGAGCGTTCACTTTTGATGCTTTATATATTCTATGTGGAAATTTGAACATGTTGTATGTTACTTCTGATCGTACCACTTGAAAGAAAGAAAGAAAAGAAAAAAAAGGCTCTGAAAAACTATCCTCCTAGATTCTGAAGGGGGCTGCGTAAAAATTTTCTTAAACTATTTGAAGAACATACAAGGTAATGTTTAAATACTTTTAAAACATCATGAAATTATTGATATTTAATTGATATTGAACTAAAAATAACATCACACTTAATTTAGTACACTTATGATGAATTTTCCAAGAAAAGTTGGAAAGTAGTCAAGTGAGGCGGCTGCAGAAAGTTTTGCTCTCTTTTTTTCTTTTGTCTACGAATGACCCATGATAGCTCCATTAATCCTTGGTCACCACGTCATAAAAAAAGTAAATACCCAGTTGACTCCATTTTACACGGTTTCAAGACCAAAGTAATTTCCAGGAGGATCCTTAGTTGGCTCTATTTACACGTTCAATTTAAGTCCAAGAGGAATATTATAAAAAGGCCATGATGTTCAATGATCTAAAACTGAATATTCTATTACATTTGAAAACAAGAAACTTGGGCGCGTTTTTGCTTCAGAAAAAATTTCATTTTGAGGATATGGAGTGTGATTCATCCTGTGATGTTACTCATCTTAGTGAAGAGTTGCCAGCGAAAATAGAGGAGAAATTGAACTTGAGTCACAAAGAAGAAGATGCTGCTACAGATGGTAAGTCAGATATTACTCTCCGTCCATTGGACCTCACCGATGTTGATGATTTTATGGAATGGTTTGCGGATGATAACGTTAGTAAGTTCTGCTCTTGGGACACTTTCACATCCAAAGAAGATGCCATGAATTATGTAGCTGATGTTGCCATACCACATCCATGGTTTCAGGCAATTTGCTTAAATGGAAAACCAGTTGGTTCTATTTCTGTATCACCATTTCATGGAACTGATAGGTGCAGAGGTGAACTTGGATATGTGTTAGCATCAAAATATTGGGGCAAAGGGATTGCCACGATGGCGGTGAAGATGGCGGCGGCCTCCATCTTCGTGGAGTGGCCACACTTAGAGAGACTTGAAGCTGTGGTGGATGTTGACAACCCAGGATCACAGAGGGTGTTGGAAAAGGCTCGTTTTACAAAGGAAGGTGTTTTGAGGAAGTATTATCTTCTTAAAGGGAAACCAAAAGATATTGTTATGTTTAGTCTTTTATACACTGATCTTCAAGTCACCTACTTTATGTAATAGGTAGGAAAATCTTCAGTTAATTGGTCGTCACCAAAAGGTCATCAGCATCAGAAACTTTGAATGGCCTGAGAAATATTCTAGAGGAGTCCATTTTTAGTTCTAGCTATGATCTCTTTTGTTGACTCTGTTATTGGATTTGTAACTCTTAGTTGAGTGATTTTTTGTCCATGTCAGAGTAGATAAGTATGAGCCACTTATATTATGTGTAAATGCCAATGTGATAATGTGGAAACTGCAAATATGGATGGACGCTTTCTAGCTAGGAAAGCTGATCTTGATAAATTTCCCATGTTTGCTAGAGACTAGAATATGGCTGGATACTATAATAAAATAAGTAGTGTTTTTCTTTCATATCGACAAGTACTCTAAATGCATATATTAGTTTTTTACTATTTACTAAGTTCAAGGTAGAGAACTCCTAATTCAACATGGTGACACGAATAGCACTATATTCTTGTGGCTTTCTAGCTCCCATAGACAAAAAAATTTACTTTTTACATGGACAAATTATTTAATATTTCTAATTCAAATTCGAGCATGAAACTTGATTACATATATCTATAAAGGGACATGTAAAAAAAGATGAATTACTTGACATAATAATGAATCAAGCTTAGCGGCCAAGAGGACCAATTTCGAAGAGAAGACATCTGTTCAAGAGGGATCCTTTATGTTCTTTTAATTTTCAGAAGCGACGCGAGGAAATACTTGTATACCGGCTATTTACACCAAACTAATTCAACTTATCATAATTAATTGATTTAATAAAGTAAAAAATATTAATTAATCTATCACAATTAAGTGATAGAACTCTATTAGCATTAGACAGTTCCTCGGCAAGGGTCAAGGAGCAGCTGACTTCTCTCTTTGACACCATTGTGACTGTGGGTGTACTATCTCGGGATATTAGCTCCATTTCATTTATCATTTATGCTAAATCAATTCCATTTATTATTTGAGTTATAGCAATTTTGCATACAGGTAAAATAGGGCTCGTTGAACATCTCGATTTCCCGATAAGACAAACAGGACTGGAACGTGATCATAAGGAATCAGAGTCTGGGCGAAAAACCTTTCGCATCAGGGATCGAGCAAAATATCTGCCCTCGGAAGCATCGGGGCCACATCTGCCGGGTCCGGTTCGAATCCCTCAACTTCGGAGACCATTACCAAACGGCCGAACACGACTAACAAAGAGCCGTGAATATCTGGTGCCGTAACATCCGTGCCCAACCGGATGTCACGGCGTAAATATCGGCCCATATTAGCAGCGAATCACTGATTAGCATAAAGAAAGATTTTTATCCTTTTTTAGAATTGTATTTAGGGTGAAACTCCCCTACTATATAAAGGGGAAATTAACTGTTCATTCGGCACATTGTAACACGCACATCAAAGCAATTTATTTCAATTCTCTTTTGTTGTCCAAAATTCCTATTCTTGTTCTTAAGTTCTTCATAAGTATAAGCTTGGAATCGAGGGCAGATTTTTTGTCAAGCCATCAACCGAGCTCGGAATCACCCTTATCATTGGTTTAGTTGCCTATTATATTTTTTATTTGCTTAATCTAACGTCATTAATCACTCGTATTGACTTAATCCACATATCCTTAAAATCACATATAAATTCAATTATTATCTATTTTTTAGGGTAAACAATTTGGCGCCTACCGTGGGGCTAAGGATAATAGTGGCAATTTGATACGAATTTTTATAACACATCTATTTTACTCTTGTTCTTTGAGCTTTTAATTTCAGGTCAAATTAAAATGTCAAACTCCTAATTTGCCCATTTGAATGTTAATGCTGAGCTGGCCATCATGGCGAGAACAACAATGTGGTGCCTAGTAACGAGGTGCCCCCTGTTGACCCCAACGGAGTTCCAGTCGCTAACCCGATTGATGCTAACTCACATGTGGCTATTGAAGAAAACTTCCCTACCGACCCCGAAAACAGCATTCGCGGGGGAGCCCGATCGATAGCCAGGAGTACACACGACGACAAAGGTGATGGGATCAACTTGCGAGTGATCTTCGAAATGTTATAGGCTCAACAAGCAGCAATAGCCCAGCTGCAAAACCAAAGCCGCGCTCCCAGTAGAGTTGAGTATGGACTATCCCGGAAATATACTCGCATAAATGAACCAGCCACAGAAAGGCCGGGTGAAGCTGAACCCGGGACCAACACCGAGATAATAAAGATGCTTGAGGAACTGACAAATGGGTGGAATCGGGAGAAAAGAAAATCGAAGCCAACGACAAAAAAGTGAAGACCTATAACTCTAGGGTTAATCAAATCCCATGAGCACCCCCGATATTGAAAGGCTTGGATTCCAAGAAGTTCGTCCAAAAATATTTCCCTCCGAGCGCAGCTCCAAAAACGATCCCAAAGAAGTTCTATATGCCCGAAATTCCAAAGTATAATGAGACCACGGATCTTAATGACCACGTGACCTCCTACACGTGTGACATCAAGGGGAATGACTTGGAAGATGACGAAATCGAGTCGGTTCTATTGAAAAAGTTCGGGGAAATCATGTCTAAAAGAGCAGTGATATGGTATCACAACCTTCCCCCCAATCCCGTTGATTCGTTTGATATGATTGCAGATACCTTCGTACAAGCTCATGACGGGGCCATCAAAGTCGAGACTAGGAAATCAGACCTCTTTAAGGTCAAGCAAAGAGATAACAAAATGCTCAGGGAGTTCGCGTCGAGGTTTCAAATGGAAAGGATGGATCTGCCTCCGGTTGTGGACGATTGGGCTGTTCAAGCATTCACTCAAGGACTTAACCCCCAAAGCTCTTTGGCCTCATGACAGCTGAAACAAAATTTGATAGAGTACCCGATGGTAACTTGGGCTAACGTCCATAACAGGTACCAATCGAAAATCAGAGTGGAGCATGATCTGCTCGGGGCCCCCTCTAGGTCCGTGTATCCCATCAGAATTAATGACAGGTCTAAAAGAGCCGTCGATCATGAATCAAGATCGAGCAGAGATTGGTATCAACCTTATAGCGGAGATCGAAGGGGCAGTGGATCCGAACGTAACCTGGTGAGGAATGAAAAAAGAAGCGATCGAGGTCATAATAACCGGGGACTCATGAGCAAAAACGGTTTCGACAGGCCAATCAGGACCAGGGAGGCACCGAGTTTATCGAAGTACAACTTCAGCATCGATGCTGCCAGCATCATATCATCCATCGGATGCATCAAAGATAACAAATAGCCTCAGCCATTTGCATTCCGATCCTGCCCAAAGAGTTCCAAACTGATGTGTAAGTATCACGGCCATAGGACTGAAGACTGCTGACAACTATGGGAAGAAGTGGCCCGGTTATTCAATAACGGACACCTCCGGGAGCTTCTAAGTGATCGAGCCAAAAATCACTTCAGGAATAGGGACTCCAACAAGCAGACCGAGCAAGAGGAACCTCAGCACGTCATCAACATGATCATCGGTGGAGTTGACATCCCCCAGGGGCCAATAAGCGCACTAAGGTGTCCATTACAAGGGAAAAGCGAATATGGTATTACATGCCGGAGGGGACCATCTCTTTCAACGATGAAGATGATGAAGGCATCGTGCAACCACATAACAATGCCCTGGTAATTTTTGTACTCATAAATAAATCTCGAATTAATCGTGTGTTAATTAATCCAGGTATCTCAACCAATATCATCAAATCGAGGGTCGTAGAGTAGCTGGGTCTACAAGACCAAATAGTGCCCGCGGTCCGGGTCTTAAACGGATTCAACATGGCATGCGAAACTACTAAAGGGGAGATAACCCTGCCGGTGAACACCGCCGGTAAACACCGCCGATACCATTCAAGAAACAAAGTTCTATGTCATCAAGGGGATATGAGATACAACGCTCTATTCAGAAGGCCATGGATTCACAACATGAGGGCAATACCCTCGACACTACACCAGGCATTGAAGTTCCCCACACCAGGAGGGATCAAAACAGTTTACGGAGAATAGCGGGTCGCAAAAGAAATGTTCGCGATAGATGAGGTGATCCCGATATTCGCCCTCTCGACATCAAAGAACCCGGAGTAGATTAGGAAGGAAGAAACTAAATAGCAATCACAGACACCGACCCCGATCGAACCGGAGAAGCAAAAAGCAGGCAAGGATAGTGATTACAGAGTTCCCAGGTCGTTCATCGCCCCTGACGATTCCGATGCCACCAAGTCAACGATCGAGGAGCTGGAGTAAGTCATATTGATCGAACACTTGCCCGATCGGAAGGTATACCTGGGCACGAGGTTAACTCCCGAGCTCAGGAAAAAGCTCATTGAATTTCTTATAGCTAACATAGATTGTTTTGCTTAGTACCATCTTGATATGACAGGGATCCCTCCAGAAATAACTACTCACAAGCCGAGCTCGGATCCGAAGTTCCACCCGGTTAAACAGAAGAGGAGGCCTCAATCCGAAGTCAAGCATGCATCATCAAAGACGATGTATCCAAACTCCTTAAAATAGGTTCCATTCGGGAAGTTAAGTACCCGGATTGGTTAGCTAACGTAGTGGTAGTGCCTAAAAAGGGAAATATATTAAGAATGTTTACAAAGACTTGAACAAGGCGTGCATTAAAGACTCTTTTCCTTTGCCTAATATCGATCGCATGTCGATGCGACGGCCGGCCACGAGATACTCAGCTTTCTCGATGCCTATTCGGGGTACAACCAAATTCGGATGGACCCAGGCAATCAAGAAAAAACTTCCTTCATCACTAAATTCAGCACCTATTGTTATAACATAATGCCGTTCGGACTAAAAAATGTTGGTGCCATTTACCAACGCCTAGTAAATCGGATGTTCGAAGAACAAATAGGAAAATCAATGGAGGTTTACATTGATGACATATTAGTTAAGTCTCTACGAGTAGAGAACCATTTGGAACATTTGTAGGTAACCTTCAACATACTGAAGAAATACAATATGAAGCTGAACTCGGAGAAATGCACATTCGGGGTCGGGTCCGGGAAGTTCCTTGGATTCATGGTGTCCAACCGGGGGATCGAGATCAATCCCGACAAAATCAAAGATATAGAAGACATCATCGTGGTGGACAATGTCAAGGCCGTTCAAAGGCTAACCGGGCGCGTAGCCACCCTGGGTCGGTTCATATCAAGGTCCTCCGATAAGAGCCATCGGTTCTTCTCATTATTGAAGAAGAAGAATAGCTTTTCATGGACTCCAGAGTGCCAACAAGCTTTGGAAGAACTCAAACAGTACCTTTCGAGTCCATCTTTGCTTCATACTCCGAAGGTAGACAAGAAGTTTTACCTGTACTTAGCAGTATCCGAGATAACGGTAGGTCGAGTCTTAGTCCTGGAGGAGGAAGGTATGCAATTTCCTATATATTATGTTAGCAGGACTCTAGGTGATGCCGAAACAAGGCATCCTCACCTGGAGAGATTGGCACTCGCTTTGCTAAGCGCCTCCAGGAAGTTAAAGCCATATTTTCAATGCCATCCCATATATGTGTCGTAACTACTTACTCATATGGGCCGTGGAAATTAGCGGGTACGATATCGAATATCGACTCCGAACCGCCATCAAATCTCAAATTTTGATAGACTTTGTGGCTGACTTCATGCCGACCTTAATACCCGAAGTCAGAAAGGAATTGTTGTTAACCTCGGGGACCTCCTCGGGAATCTGGACCCTCTTTACGGATGGTGCCTCAAACGCCAAGGGGCCCGGACTCAACATCATGTTGAAGCATCCTACAGGTAATGTAGTTAGGCAATCTATTAGAACTGTGAAATTGACTAACAATGAGGCCGAGTATGAGGCCATGATTGTAGGTCTCGAATTGGCTAAAAGCCTGGGGCCGATGTGATCGAAGCTAAATGAAATTCCCTCCTTGTGGTAAATCAAGTTAATACGACATTCAAAGTGAAAGGGGAACGAATACGAAGATACTTGGATAAACTACAGGTAACGCTGCATCGATTCAAGGAATGGACCCTACAACACGTGCCCCGGGATAAAAATAACGAAGCTGATGCTCTGGCTAACTTAGGGTCATCGGTTGATGACGATGAATTCGGCTCGGGAATGGTCATACAACTCATGAAATCAGTAGTAGAAGAAGGTTATGCTGAGATAAACTCAACGAGTTTAACTTAGGACTAGAGAAACAAGTATATAGACTACTTGAAGACTGGAAAGTCGCCCTAGGATCCCAAAGAATCGAGAGATCTATGCACAAAGACAGTCAGGTTTAGCCTGGCCGGAGATACTCTGTTCAGAAGAACGTTCGATAGCCCACTAGCCATATGCTTGGGGCCGGGAGACACTGAATATGTTTTGAGGAAAGTTCACGAAGGCACCTGCGGAAACCATTGGGGGGGAGGGGGCAGAATCGTTGGTTCGTAAGATAATCAGAGCCGGCTATTGCTAGATCGACATGGAGAAAGATGCGAAGGAGTTTGTGCAAAAATAATGTGACGGCTGTCAGAAGCATGCACCAATGACTTATCAACCCAGGGAGTTACTACATTCGATCCTTTCACCTTGGCCGTTCATGAAATGGGGAATAGACATCGTCGGTCCCCTACCATGGGCACCCAATAAGGCTCAATTTATACTATTTATGACTGACTATTTTTCTAAATAGGTCGAAGCTCAAGCGTTCGAGTAGGTCAGGGAAAAAGAAGTCATCGACTTCATTTGGGACCACATAATATGCCGGTTCAGTATACTGGCCGAGATAGTATGTGATAACGGGAAATAATTCATCGGGAGCAAGGTAAGCAAATTTTTTGAGGACCATAAGATCAAAAAGATCTTTTCAACACCTTATCACCCTAGTGGGAACGGACATGCGGAGTCGATGAACAAAACCATCCTTCAAAACCTTAAGAAAAGGTTGATTGATGCCAATGTAAAGTGGAAGGAAATTCTGCTTGAAGTCTTGTGGGCATACCGCACGACCTCAAAATCCAATACCGGGCCCACTCTGTTTTCGTTGGTCTATGGTGCCGAAGAATTAATACCGGTTGAGGTGGGTGAATCGAGCCTCTGGTTCCGATATACAATCGAAGAATCGAACAGTGAGGCCAGGAGTACGAGCTTAGAACTACTAGATGGAGGCGCGAGGCTTCCCTAGTCCGGTTGGCTGCCCAAAAGCAGCGGATAGAAAGATATTATAATCGGAGAGCCAACCTCCGGCACTTCAATATCAGGGACTTAGTATTAAGAAGAGTAACACTAAACACCCGGAGCCCAAAAAGAGTGAAGCTCGGACCAAATTGGGAAGGACCATATCGAGTCATCGGTATTGCCGGTAAAGGTTCGTATAAACTTGAAGCAGGAAATGGCGCACAACTACCAAACAACTGGAATGTGACCCACTTAAAACGATACTACTGCTAAGGTACAACCTCATTCACTTGTCTTTTAATATTACAAATTGGACTAACACTTGCAGGCAACCATCGAAGGAGAATGTAGTTGTTAGGTATGAAAGCACGCGTTGCACTCTTTTTCCCTTTGAACCAGTTTTTTCCCCAATAGGTTTTTCGCTGTCAATGGTTGCTTCAATAGTATCCGAGCCCACTCAAAGATCGATCGAATACTGGGGCCATCACCCTTGGGTCATGATTTTTAGCAAGGACGGAAACTCTGTGCTCTAACAGTCTAGGCTCGGTGGTTAGAATATATTGTAAGGGCCAAACAGTCAAATGAACCGTGCTCGCGCAGGTCACCTCGGTCATAATACGAGCTTTTACACGCTTACAATCTTGTACGTTCACATTCATTACCGATGGCATCCTGCTCTGCCAGAGTCGAGCTCAATTGTGATCGGAGTTCATCATTCAACTGGGACTGCTTGTCAGCTTTTTCTTTTGCTACCCGGAGTTGAAGCTCTACTGATGCCAGCTGTGCCTGGCTGGTTTCCTTCTCCGAAGCCAGCTGGCCCATTTTGCTCTTCCAACCATCGGCCATGGCTTGGACCTCATTCATTTCATCTCGGAGTTGGTCGATCCAGTCAATCTTCTACTAAACCTGTGAGGTTTGGTCGTTAGTCTCCATGTTTCGACCAGATCAACATGTTCTCTTTTCATGGAAAGCTCCTTGACCCCAAGCATGAGCTGGTTAACCTTAGTCCAGTACCGAAGAAAGCTTTCGTGATGAAGTACTGAGGCCTGCTAAAGGGTAAAAAAATATGTGAAATATCAAAAATTAAGTCAGAGTTCGAAAGAGCATAATGATGCCTTACTCGATTCAGCACCTCCTGCGCTTTGTTGAACAGGCACGACATGTCTCCCTGATTCATTTTTGCCTGGTCTTTTTCGGTCACCAGGCATCGGAGGTAGCTCACTACTCCCACAGGAGCAGAAAGAGCTCTTGCATCCTCCGGGACAATGATGATTATCGATCTCTTACGCACGGGATCCATACTCGGGGCAGGGAACTGATTGATTAACTTTGGGCTCGAGTTCAGCCCGCCGACTTCTAAAGACGGATCCTTTCTCGGCACTTCCAGGTCACCCAGCCCGGAAAAGTCTTCCAAGATGGACGAGTCCACGCCATTGAAAAAGGAACAAAAGGGATCGTCCATGCCATGAGCCCCTTCTTTAGACCTGTCCTTCCCTGCTCGGGCCTCCTCGAGCATGGACTCGGTATATGAAGGCGACCCTGAAATCCCTATTACACCGGGCGCCTGCTTCGGATCGTAGCTCGCATCTCCTCATCAACCTTCCAGGTCTGAGGGAGATCGACCTAATGGATCTCCTCCTCAATAGCTGCCTGCTCCTCGGGAGAAGTCGGCCCGTGGGCCACGAAAAAATTGTCTTCCTCGGGCACATCCTTGAGCCGAAGAAGCGAGTCCGAGTCAGGTGCTCGGGAGCTAGAACTTTCCTTCGGCTTACGGGCGAACCTTCTCTTTGGCTTCTTCTTCTCTAAGCTCGGGGAGCCCGAAGCCTTCCTTTTCTTCTTTTCTCTCGCTGCCCCAAAGCGGAGGGGTCAATGGACAAGGACACATCCTCGTCCCCTCCTGAAGGCCTGAGTTCAATGGTCTTAGACAAACCTGCAAAAAGAAAAGTGAAGAAAAAAGAGTAAGTACGATACGAATGGGAGAGCCCGATGTTACCTATTCGGGGAAGGGTCTTACTGTGAGAACGGGCCTCCTACCGGCCCCTCGAGAGTTTGCACCACGTGCGCTCGGAATAAGTCATCTATGAACAAATTTCCTCGATCCACTCCTTGAGCCGAGGGAAGCGTTTGGGACTCGAGCGACGGCTGCATTACCACAAGTATCAATGAGAAAAAGGAGATGAACATAAAATTGGCGTTAGAAGGGAAACTGTACTTATGAGATGCATTCCACTTCTCGGGAAATGGCATAAACTCAGGGGGAATCAAGTCTTCTGTCTTCACCCGAATGAAGCATCCCTGCCAGCCCCGATCCCCTTCCTCATCTATACTCGAGAATGGGGCTTTGCTGGCCAGGCGTGTGAGTTTTATTAGTCCCCCTCGAAAGATTCGGAGACTGTATAGGTGGAGTAGGTGATCGATGGTGAACCGACGGGATTCGATCTTATTCACGAAGTAACGAAGGAGGATCACGATCCTCCACAGCGATGAGTGGATCTGACTGAGGCATACTTCGTACCTCTTGCAGAGTCCAAGATAATCGGGTCCACCAGGCCCAATGCGAAAGGATAAGTGTAAACACTTAGATACCCCTCCACATGGGTAGTGATGGCGTCCTCAGGACTAAGGACTACTACGTCCTTACTCTCCTAGGTGCAGTCCCCTCGGACCATGGGAAGGACATCTTCGGTAATGGAGCATATATACCTCGATACTCCTTCACTCCGATCCTGCACTGATGAGGGCTTTTCGACCTCAAAGTCATCTGCGACTGATCATCCCCCGGGGATGAACATTTTCAAGGGAGGCTGGGGAGCCGATTCATCAGTAGCCACGAGCAGACGTCTCGAGGATGACTATATCAGGGTGCCGCCTCGATTTCAGCGGTCGGTTGGGAAGAAGAAGAAGAAGCGACTTGTTGAGGAATAGATTTGGATGTTTTAGCCATTGTTATCTGAAGAAGCTTGAAAGGTCTAAGAGAATGTTCGGAAAAATGAGGAGTCAAGTGTGCTGATTTGGGTAAAGACTAGGTAAAAACTCAGAAATTACTGAGAAATTTTCAAGAACGGAGGTAAAGATATGGAAGTATGAAAAATCGAAGGTAGAAGCTTGGTCAAACGGTGGAAAATGAATGAAGAATAAACGCTTTTGTGGAGGTTTCGTGATGCTTCGCATTCAAAGGTGACCTGCCGATGGTTGACACGTGTTCAAAGTCAGAATGATGCGACTGACGGGACGTTTCGGCTTCTTTGTCGTTTCTGTTGCGGCGTATTAAAGAAGGAGGTGAAAAACATCTGTCATTTCTCATCATTTCGGTAAACCTCCTCTCTAAGAAACGAGGGGATATTTGTATATGGATAAAATCGGGCCCGTTGAACATCTCGGTTTCACGGTAAGACAAATGGGACTAAAACGTGATCATAACGAATCAGAGTCTGCGCGAAAAACCTCTCGCATCGGGGATCGAGCAAAACATCCGCCCTCGGAAGCATCGGGGCCATATCTCCCGGGTCCGGTTTGAATCCCTCAACTTCAGAGAGCATTACCAAACGGCTGAACACGACTAACAAAGAGTCGTGACATCCGTGCCCAACCGGATGTCATAGCGTAAATCTCGAGCCATATTAGCAGTGAATCAGTGATTAGCATAAAGAAAGATTTTTATCATTTTTTAGAATTGTACTTAGGGTGAAACTCCCCACTATATAAAAAGGAAAACTAATTGTTCATTAGGCACATTGTAACACACACATCAAGGCAATTTATTTCAATTCTCTTGTTGTTCAAATTTCCTATTCTTGTTCTTAAGTTCTTCATAAGTATAAGCTTGGAATCGAGGGCAGGTTCTTCGTTAAGCTATCAACCGAGCTCGGAATCATCCGTATCATTGGTTTGGTCGCCTATTACGTTTTTCATTTGCTTAGTCTAACGTCATTAATCACTCGTATCGAATTAATCCACATATCCTTAAAACCACATATAAATTCAATTTTATTATCCGTTTTCAAGGGTAAATAAATTTATGTTATATTACTTATAGGTTTTTAACTTTTATAAGTTACTTTTCTTTCAAGTTATGTAATGATGTTATGGATTGGATATGTAATTTAAGAAATTAATAAATGAATACTTTTAAAATTTATGATCTAAAAAAATATGAATTCTATGTAACTATAAATCACCTCATCAAAAGTAAAATATAAATAATTTAAATTTTTAAATTTTTTTAAAATATTAAAATATATCATTCTTTTTTATGCAAATTAAAAAATTAGAAAATGTCATGTATAAAATGGGATATAGGAAACACTTGTTTATGTAAATTTGGGTATTCACCATTTATTTCATTTAGTTTATGTATTTATTTCATTTTGTTTAATACATAAATAAGTTATAAAGTTGCGTGTTTATTCTTTTTCTCTTTGAGATACGTGAAGGTTAGATTATTAGGGTTTTAAATAAATAAATATTTACTTAAATTGTTTGTTTATTTTATCTTGATTACGGGTGTACTAAAAATTGCTGTTAGATCAGTTCATTCGAAACAGTTTCTTTTTCCCAATTGAAGAACTTTAATCTGGTTTGATCGAAATTGCTTGATTATTGTTGGACTGACAGCTATATATCTCAAATTGGAGCCAGTGGCAGCTCCATATGTATACTTCTTGACTTTCTCTAGCGATGCCCTTGTCGGCTTATCAACCGCCTCTACCGCGATACCGTCGAGTAACTAATACTATGTGTTTCACCTAATTAGCTTTAACCAACCTTCTCCAATTGGATACACAAGGTGCTGGAACTTCCATAAAGAGACAACGTGTTGATACAAGTGAGATTGGCAGATGATACTGTCGAATACTTCAGCGAGTCCGACAGAGGTTGTCTATAACGATCCCTCCAGCGTTTATGCAGAGCTTGCGTGATGCTAACGTTCTTGGCTTTCGAAAGCCACCAGGCCAGCGTGTGCCGAAAATCACTTAATGTGATCCACATTCACTCAAAGCCAATGTCTGATTTTACCTCTTTAATCAAAAGATAGTGATTTTACGTAAGACTTGAGCTTTCATTGTCTTTATGACACATATTTCTCAAAGTAAAGATAACTTATGCGTATTGCACTTTAATGCCCCATTAGCTAGTTGTTTTTCCTTTTGTTGATATACGCGTATTTAAAGAAACTATGCTAGGTCCTTATCCTTGGCTATTTCATAAGACTGCACTTCAAAAGTGAGTTGCTAAAGTGTAGAAATACCTATACGCAGAGAAAATAAGTTCAAATGTAAATAATTAGAGGTTCATATCTAATTCCGAATTATTTTCTATTTGGCATGATGAAGACATGAGTTGAGCTTAAATGGAAAAACATGGCAGTGAGGCCTAGTAGTAGTAGTGGCTGTTGTTATTTGATTTATAAAGCATCCATGTTGTTAAACGCTTAAGTCCTGAAGCTAGTGAAGCCCAAGTTGTGCGCTTCGCCTCGCTTTGTTGGCTCATTGGTGTAGGGGTCAAGGTGCTAACTGCTTAAGTCGTGCACATCTTCATCGATGGGTTCAGTCTTTAAGAGTACAAGGCTAGACAGTATATATAGTTGACAAAGTGATACATTTGTTGTCAAGAAAATATCATGACTGAACTTCTAGTCATTAAGATGATGAAATTTGAAATTTGGTATATGAGAACTAGCCACTGCAAACCTGTAACGCGTCTTTCAACTACATCAAAATTTTAAAATGGTCCTTGAACTTGATTGATATGATTTTAATTGCATCTATATAGTTTAATGATAGTTCTTCCATTCTTTTTGTCCAAATAATTATTGTTTGTCTAAAGGTACATTTTCTTGTATTACATTTCTATTTTTATTTTTTACTGGCTCTTTTTTCTTCTAAAGCTCATGCTTTAACTGTGCTTTGCACTTAAATCTCCAACGGACTTTGGCACTTTGCTGCGGTTGTTGCTTTGTACTACTCTTAAAGCATGTTTGTTTTATGTACATATCATTTTGAGTTTTCTAATAGTATTGATGAATGCAGATGCTGAAGCTGCGGATCGCGCTACTGTAATGGCTGATGTGTGCATGTCCGCTCTCTATGCAAAGCTGCGTAACGTTCACGCGCCTTCGGAACTTATTCCAACAGCTATACAAATTCTGCTTGATACACAAAGATTATTGAGTTGCCTGTCCCTTTTGCTGAGGCGATCTCTAACATTGGTGTGTTCAATACTGAGATGACTGTGAACATTAAGACCATTGTACCAACATATCCCAAGGGAATTGAGAATGAAGGTTGCTCCTGCGAGGAATTCCCTATCGCACACTATTGCGGCATCCTTCCTCACATGAAGAATGCTGGAATTCCTCTCAAGTCCATTGATATCCACGATACAACTGGTACCGCTTGGTGGACTTTCAAAGTTAAGCATGATGGTAATCGATATGCCTTTGCTGGCATATTTCCTCCTGTTCTATACTCCAATCTTTTTTCATGCCATATCGCACAGATGTTTATTGTGACTGATTGTCACGGCACATTCAGCCCCATTATCACTCACCAGGCTGAAGATTTTCCATATCAGACAAGGTTCGTTGATATCGGAGATGATGCTCCATTCCGGGCATTTGCTGCACTATGTGGAGGTCCAAGTGAAGAATGGAATGAATATGCTAATATTCATTATCCCTGAGATGTTAGGCCTTTGTTTTATCAAACTTTTGCTGATGGCTTGCTGTATTTGTCAGTACTACCCAGTTCAGACAAGGTCGGTGTTTTACAAAACCTACTTTTGTGATGCTTATTTACCTAAAGTATGCATTGCTCTCTTTTTGTGCATCGTGTAATGAAATGATTTTATGGGCTGTGCGTTTCATTATCAACCTTCAAAGGTTTCCAACCTTTGAGTTGACAGGATTAAATCGCGGGCACACTACACCACCAACCAAAAAGGGGGGGGGGGGGGAGATTATATTTCAAAGAATGAACAACTTAAAGATATTTTACTGTCCTATTAATAATTAAATAACAGATCTTTAGCTAATTCCTGGAAGATTCTTTGTTCTTCATGTTGAATTAGACAGAAGGGCCAAGTTGGTCATGTTTCACTTCTCTAAAATTATAATCTATAACCTGTAAAACCAAGAGAACTTGGTTGTCAGTAAATTCAGCCTGTCATCATGCTCATCATAATGAGAAGTTGGAGGAGAATTTGAAGCTGAGTGACAAATTAGATGCTGCAATGATGATTATTAAGACATAACTCTCCGGATGTCGGAGCTAATTGATGTTGAAGATTTTATGGAATGGTTTGCCTGATGAAAATGTTAAATAGTTCTGATCTTGTGACACTTTCACATCCAAAGAAGAGGCGATGAGGTACATTGCTGATGTTGCTATACCACATACATGTTCCAAACAATTCACTTAAACAGCATGCTAATTGGTTCTATTTCTGTATCCCCTTTTCATGGAAGTAATAACTGCAGTGGAGAACATGGTTATGAGTTAGAAGTATTGGGCCAAAGGGATAGCAACCAAGGCGGTGAACATGGCGGCTGCCACCATATTCAAGTGGCCACGCTTGGAGAGATTGGAAGCGATGGTGGATGTTGATAATTTAGGATGACAGAGGGTGTTGGAGAAGGCTGGCTTTACGAAGAAAGGTGTTTTGAGGAAGTATTATCTTGACAGGAAAGCAAGAGATACTGTTATGTTTGGTCTTTTATCCACTGATCCACAAGTCTCTTACTTTATGTAATAGGTTAGAAAATCTTTAACTAGTTTGTAACTTCCAGCATCACCAAATAGGGAAAATCATTCAACGGAATTGGAATAGCCATCTTTGTAGCCTAGGAACAATTCCTTGTACCCTGTATTCTGCACCAATGGCATAGCCAGCTTCTTGGATACATTTTGATGCAGCTTCCTTGGAGATGATTGTGTTCCATCTTAGATAATGATTTACTTTATCGTCGCTACGCTATATCAAGAGGTCATCAGGATTTCTAGTTTTAGCTGTGACCCTTTATTGACTCTCTTATTGTATTTGTAAGTCGTAGTTGAGTAAGTTCTTGACCATATCAGAAGGCATGTGATCTTGTGGCAAGTATGAGCCACTACTCTTTTTTAAATATCATTGTGATAATGTGGAAAAGTACAGATATGGCCGGATGTTCTAGGTAACCTGATCTTGATAAATTTCCCATGTTAGAGACTAGAATATGGCTGGATATGATGAAATAATGTGTATGTATATAGTGTCGAGCACCGTAAATACTTATTTTAGCTTGTTACTAAGCTAAAAGGAGAGAACTCCTACTTCAACTTGGTGATACTAGTAGCATCATGTCCTACTTTCAATGCTTTTCTTGCATTTAAGTTCAAATTGTTTGCTACTTTATCCTTGTGGTTTCTAGCTTTCTATTGTTCAGTGTTCAGTATTCAGTATTTCAAGTCATAATCATGTATAGAGAGTGCACACTATTGATACTTTCTACTACTTGGGTATGATGAAGAGGTGTGTTAGATATACTCTTAATATCACTTAAAAGCACGAAAGAAAAATGGCTCTCAGAGACATACCCTCCAAAAAATTTTGTTTTCATATCTTAAAGTGGATGGCGTAAAGATTTTGTTAGATTTCAAACATGAACTATTTAAAGACCATTTAAGGTAAAGTTTAAGAATTTTCAAACGTCATGGAATTATTGGAATATAATAGATGTTGAACTGAAAACAACATCCTAATTAATTGTTAGTACTTTACGATGAATTTTGTAAGAGTCAAGTGAGGTGGCCAAGAAAGTTGCTGCTCTTTTCTGTTGTTTGCAAATGGTCTGGGAGATAGTTTCATTCCTTGGTGACGAGTTATAAGAACAGTAAAGACCTAGTAATTTCCTGAAACCTTCTTTATTCTTCATGATAGACTTACATAAAGGCCAGCTTGGTCATGTTTCACTTCTCTAAAACTATAATATTTAACATATAAAACCAAGAAAAATTGGATTTTGAGGCTATGGAATCTGATTAATCTTGCGACCTCACTCATCATAATGAAAAGTCGTCAGTGAAAGTGGAGAAGCTGAAGTTGAGTGACCATATATGAATATGCTGTTGCAAATGATTGTTCAGACATAATTCTCGTCTCTTGGACCTCACAGATGTTGATGATATATGGAATGCTTTGCAGATGACAACGCTAATAAGTTCTGTTCTCATGACACTTTCACATCCAAAGAAGACACGATGAGATACATTGCTGATGTTGTTATGCCACATCCGTGGTTCCTAGCAATTTGCTTAAATGGTAAGCCAATTGGTTCTATTTTTGTATCACCATTCATGGAAGTAATAGGTGGTGAAGATGGTGGCAGCTGTCATATTCACTACTAGAATTCAGGAAAATAGAGACAAAAAATTAGCGACCAAAGTTGGTCTGCCACAAAAAGCGACCAACTTTGGTCGCTTACGTAGACAAAAAAAATGAAAAAAAAACTTAATTCCAATAGCGACCACAATAGGACGCAAGTTGGTCGCAATTTTGTTCAACATTTTGACCGGCCTGGTCAAACAAAGCTGGTCAAAGAAAATTCAAAGATGGCGACCAAATATGGTCGCTCAACTGGACCCACGTTCAACTTTTGCGACCAAAGTTGGTCGCTAAGGGATGAGAAGTTTTCTGGGGACATAAGCGACCGTAGTTGGTGGCTATTTTTGAATATTAAATTTAATCAGAAATTAAATTAGCGACGAACTATGGTCGCTTAACAGATGGGAAATTTTCTGGGACATAAGCGACCAAAGGTGGTCGCTAATGGTGAATATTAAATTTAATCAGAAATTAAATTAGCGACCAACTTTGGTCGCTTAACAGATGGGAAATTTTCTGGGACATAAGCGACCGTAGTTGGTCGCTATTCTTGAATATTAAATTTAATCAGAAATTAAATTAGCGACCAACTATGGTCGCTTAACAGATGGGAAATTTTCTGGGCCATAAGCGACCAAAGGTGGTCGCTAATGGTGAATATTAAATTAAATAAGAAATTACATTGGCGACCAACTTTGGTCGCTATAGGAAGGAATTTTATTGGTGCATAATGGACCAAAAGTGGTCGCTAATATGTTAATATTTTATCAAAGTATATAAATATATTACTAAAAAATATATATATATACCTTG